>JAUZST010005724.1:0-15343 GCA_034779995.1 Parotocinclus haroldoi | reverse complement strand
ATAGCGAACGTACAAACAAGAACTACTGTTGCTTAGCAACTTTGTTCATTGAAAAATACATTTGCAACCAAGTTTTTCGAAACGGTCTACAACACAATTGATATTATTATTATTAAGAGATATTACATACTGTATTTTGGTCTGATTAAACAGAATTTTGGACCAAATAAGCAAATAACATTATATGTATATAATAGGATTTGATACGGTACTTTAGGATTTGGTGCGAATAAGCGGCTGCTCCCATTAACTGGAATCGACTGTATTGTGATATGAATTTTAGCTCCTACCTTTTGTCACTCAAATAAAAGTCCACGTAATGCCAGGAGCCAGGGTTTCCCGGCTGAACATCACACTTCCTCCATCAGCACATCTTGCCAGCGCCCAGACTCTGTTGTGGATGAAAAATGTAGGACCTGCCACCAGCTATCAAGAAAAAGTTGTAGGCCGGTATCCATATGACTTCACTTTTTATCAATATAAACAGATGCAGTGGCCTATGCAGCACTGCTGCGGAACGAGTTGCTGGGAGCCTGTATCGAGACAGTGCCTGACCCTCACACGGACGACCGACGGCATGCCGTCCTCTCCCAGGACAAGCACAGCCTCTTCAGGGTGAGCGGTGACTCTTAAACGTCTTGTGTTGTGGAAAGAACGAAAAGCAGAAGCTACGAGGCAACAATTATGAGGCTGTATTAATTATTAATATTTATTATTAACAACACAGCGCGTTTCATTTTCGACTTATACAGTGATACCTCGGTTCTCGTCGTTAATTAGTTCCAGAAGGTTTTGTCGAATAGGAAGCAAATATCCCAGTAAGTTCCAGTGTCAGCTGATAAATTCATTCCAGACACCCATGAAGATCTTCACTGAGCAAGGGTTGTTGTGAATCTGAGTCACTAACTTACCGTAATTAATTACCAATCGGGATTCGGCTGAAATGCACGTTTAAGCAAGTGCATACCAAGCAAACGACGAGAAGTCATCCATCCATCATCTTCTGCTTACTCCACATGGGCCAGCCGGTGCCCACCCGGTAACTCTGGGTGCAAGGGCAGGATGTGGCACCAATCCATCGTAGGGCACATCAAGGGCCACTTTAGAGACACCAATTAACCTAATGCATGTCTTTGGACTGTGGGAGGAAACCAGAGTACCTGGAGTAAACCCACGCAGACACAGGGAGTTCCGAGGTGGTTGAAAACCGAGATACCACTGTAGCGTCTTTTCTGGTAATACGAAAGCGCAGTGGAAGGTTTATTCTTAGTCTCGTCGGTTTTATGCAGGGCCAGTCCCTACCATCTGCAGTGACAGAATCAGTTGTAGATGGCGCCTCTAAACTTTTTATTGGCTTTTTAGGAGCCTCATTTTGCCTTGGCTAAATAACAACCCCAGAATTCACCTTTTTGTTTTGGTAATAAAGAAAGATCTGAAATTTCAATCCATATCCAGTCGTGCAATAGCATCACCCAGCCCCTTTATGTGGGACGTGCCTCACCGTGTCACCTCTTATAACGTTTTTGATCTTTGTCTGTCTGCCAGTACGCCATCAACACAAAGAGAGTGCCGTTTGAAAACGGCAATGAAATCTCTCCGTATTCCCTCTCTCCTCTCAGTAACAAAAGGTAAGGTCCCAAACTCCGAACATGTTGTCGTCTCTGACGGTTGTTACAGCTGGCATTTGGGAGGCAGCCCAGTCTGCTACATAGGACAGACACAGGCCCCGTCCTGAGGAGTGTACCAGCACACTGCCACCTCAGTAAGGGGCTGGATCTGTCTAATGCAGCAGCCCATCGGTGCCTCCCACACGACGATAGGCTTACAGATGCATGCTTTTTATGCGTTTGCAGTCACAAGCTGTTGCGCTCGCCCCGAAAGCCAGCGCGGAAGATCTCTAAAATTCCTTTTAAGGTCCTGGATGCACCGGAGCTACAGGATGACTTCTACCTAAACCTGGTATGTTGACCCGTTTTAGAGAATAGCGTAACACCACAACTCAAACATGGCTGACCGTGGTGCTGGGTTAGTGAATTGCCCGTTGGCACCCTGGCCCGTAACCTTGTTTTGATGAAACTAGCTGTTGCAATGTTGTGACATTGCCAGGTCGATTGGTCAGCGGGAAACCTGCTGAGTGTTGGTCTGGGGGCTTGTGTTTACCTGTGGAGTGCCTGTACCAGCCAGGTCTGTTACGTTTCTTTTAACAACTATACGTGCTTAAATTGGCTGTGTGACTCAATGTTTCGTTTTGCTTCACAGGTGACGAGATTGTGTGATTTGTCAGTAGATGGCGATTCCGTCACTTCAGTCTGCTGGAACGAGAGGGTCAGCTCACATTCTCTTCAATGTTGTCCAAGTGTTAGTTAGATTGCGTGGCCAGGGCTAAAGGCTCTGTGAGTTCAAATCATGGTTCCACAAAAATGCCACAGTGGAACCTCAGGCAAAGCTCTTAACCATTAAAAGTGGGTCTTTAGGCCAATACCAATCATAAATCGCCAGCAGGGGCTGCTGTTGCAAGGGGGTTTGACGTCTTTATTTCCTCCCTTCCCTCCTCAGGTATGGGGCAGTGGGATGCCAGTCCTGGTCAGAGTTGTGGCTTGGATTGGATTGCCGTAGTGTCCCTTAAAACAGCCACCCCTTTATTAATAATTAAAGATTAACCCTGTTAATTCCTGGGTCTGGGTCAGATGGCAGCTCCAAGACTTAAACCCGAGGTGGTGGCCTAGCGAATTTCCACGTTTTCCCTCCTCGAGGCTGAGAGGGGTCTGGAGCCCACCCCAGAGGAATGGCTAATAAGAACTATGTGACCCTGGAAGGTCGCTGGGTCACAGATTCCAGTGTTTAATTCGAGTTTTTGCTTATGCCGAGTATAACTATCTGTTCTCATGGTCCTCTCAGGGAAGCCTGGTGGCTGTAGGCACCCATAAAGGCTTTGTGCAGATTTGGGACGCAGCCGGAGGGAGGAAGTTAACCAGCCTGGAAGGGCACTCGGCACGTGTGGGTTTGTATCACTACAGCTTGTCTATTCAATCTCGTGTTCACTTCACCGAGCTAAGGGTTATGAGGCTGTTTGACTTTCGCAGTACTCTTTGTGGTCCTTCCTTTTGAGGTAGATGAGAAACGTAATTGTTTCCGTTAAAACGTCCAGTGTAAATATCTTTGCTCGCGCAGTGCCAGTCGTGTAAAATACAAAGCTGTTCTATATAAATCATGCCATTTACCATGTTGCCAAATAAGCAAATACCAAGCACTTGTTTTGTTTTACTAATTTATCAGTCGAAACGGTAGTGAATTATGTCATGTGTGGTTGTTAAAACGCCTTGGGATGCCATGTTCATTATTTCAGTGCAAGTAATAATATGTGATGCTTCTCTCTATGACGGTTCTCTAGTAAGGCATATAAACTGGAGATTTTAAACATGCAGTTCAGTGCAACTCCGGCTCTGCTCTTCCTCAGGAGCGTTAGCCTGGAACGGCGAACAGCTCTCCTCGGGCAGCAGGGACAGGGTGATCCTGCAGAGGGATGTACGCGCCCCGCCCCCTGCCGAGAGGAGGCTACAGGGCCACAGACAGGAAGTGTGTGGCCTCAAGTGGTCCCCAGACCATCAGCACCTCGCCTCAGGGGGCAACGACAACAAGGTGAGTAATCCGTTCCAGCGTTCCTGGGTTTTTGGGAAAGGCGCTATATAAATTAAACGTATTATTATTATCCAAGTCAGTATGACTGTACTGGCATGACATGACATGCTTGGTAATGGTTTGCTGGTATTCTGGCTGCATTAGCTGCTGGTATGGAACAGTTCAAGTCTGGTGCCTGTGCAGCAGTACAGTGAACATTTAGCGGCGGTAAAGGCTATCGCCTGGTCGCCGCATCAGCACGGCCTGCTAGCATCTGGAGGAGGCACCGCTGACCGCTGCCTGCGCTTCTGGAACACTCTCACAGGCCAGGCACTGCAGAGTACCGACACAGGATCGCAGGTCTGCAACCTGGCCTGGTCCAAACATGCAAACGAACTGGTGAGAGACAATAAACACACACACACACATTTTGTAGTTCCGAGATTTGAAATCTTACATACTGACTGATGGATATAGGCTACTTGGAGCCTAGCTTTACATTTACAGCATGTATCAGACGCTCTTACTCAGAGCGTTACACAAGCTTACAAGCCAAGCTCAGGGACCCAATAGTGGTAACTTGGCAGAGGTGGGATTTGAACCCTGAACCGTCAGTAGTCTAGTACCTTAACCACAGCCTTCATGTTTATACCCTCTGCTGTTTTCTTCCAGGTTAGCACACACGGTTACTCTCAGAACCAGATACTGGTCTGGAAATATCCCTCGCTCACCCAGGTGGCAAAACTGACCGGACACTCGTACCGTGTGCTTTACCTGGTGAGGATTTTACTCATTCATTTACTGTGTGTTATAGTAAGCATTGCTACTTCTACTCATTTTTGGGCCATTTCTATATCAGACACCGATTTCTACACAGATCGACATAGCAGCAGCTAAGAGTAATTTTTCATGTCTCTGGGGTGCCAGTCTCTGACAGAGGAGTCATGTTGCTGCCATGCAAATCCCAGTTGAGCCTCGAGTCCTTGCCATGCGAGTTAAGAGTCTTTAGTTTGCAAGTCCCGGCGAGTCCTGGGTTTATAGAGTGCGAGCGTTAGACGAGATTCGAGTCGCTGTGGCGCGAGTACCAGGACGCTTCCGTGTGTCCAGTGAGTCTGTAGTGTGCAAGTCCAAAATGAGTCTAGTCTCCAGATGCTCCAGTGAGAGTCATGGTCAAATCCATGTCCAAGTGCCATAGGTTATATGCCATGTGTGTGTGTGTGTGTCTATGTATATATGTGTGTATATATATATACATATATATGTATGTATGTGTGTGTGTGTGTTCCAGGCTGTCTCCCCAGACGGAGAGGCAATAGTGACGGGAGCAGGAGACGAGACGCTGAGGTTCTGGAACGTCTTCAGTAAAACACGCTGCACCAAGGTCAGCCAGCTCTCTGAGGACCACACGCTTATATCACACACACTCAAACCAAACGGACGTCTCAGACGTGGTTCCTTGTTTTGTCCGGTCATTAGGAGTCCAAGTCCGTGTTGAACCTGTTCACCAGGATACGGTAGTGCCAGGCGAGAGAAGAGGCCGGCACACCAGAAATCACGAGAGAATCTCTTGGACTGCTCGAGGGCTTTCTGTGTCTTCACACTGTTCATTAAAACCACAACCAGCCAGCAAGTCTGCTTATCCTAACGTTCTGCGTTTATTACCGTGTCATGTGGAGGTCCAGAAGGACACAAAGTTCTGTAAGTAGAGAGAAATGGTTTATCCAGATACCTGTCGTGATGGTCGTCACTGTTCTGGTATTCACACTATTTTGTACGCGCAGATAAAGATCACGTTTATTGACAGATATAGAACCATAATGAATAAACACACTATTGCAGGAACTGTTAGTAATTCCTCAGAGATTCTCAGCGTTTTCATTAACGGACGAGTGTTGCTTATTGTTTTTACGTCCCGTTTCCTACGGAAGAGGATACAGTCCCAACCAAGTTTTGGCAACCCTGATCACGATTGTTTGGGCACCCTTCCAGATGGTCCACTTGGAGCTTATTGTAATCTGTTCTTCCTCAGTTTAGTCGCAATTAAGATCAAACAAAGTTTGTTTTACCTCTGCAGGTTAAGCCAGAGGCTGTGCTCCACAACCAGTGCTGTGTTCTACCCAACCGTGAAGCGTGGACGTGGCTCCATTATTCATATTGCATTATCCATTATGTAACCTGTAAATGTGAACACCTTGTGTATAGGAGGAGGAGGAATTAATTAGTAAGATGAGAAGAAGTTATCAAGACCCTAAATATCAAACCTGAGCTTTCAGCAAGGTGTTGGAATAACCTTGACTGAACACCGCTAGACCAAGGGCGCCTACACTTTTGCCTAAATGTGTTAGCAAGATTTAAGCAGTGTTTGTACGCACACTAACGATCATTGCTTGGGTGGCCCAACCCGTGGTGACTAGGGTTCGAGTCCCAGGGGGGTGCCTCCTGGCCAGGCACATGCTGGTGGGATTGGCTCGTTTCGATCTGGGAATGCAGATGAATTAATTTGGAAACCTCAAAATGGCATTTATTTGAAACAAAACTGACATGGTTTTATATATATATATGGCAGTAGCACACAAGTCTATTGTGGTCGTAGCACACCCACTGGTTACTACTTTTTACCTTCAAACGCTCAAGTCGGAGAGGACCGGTGAGGAACCGGCAGTTAGATGGGCTTCCAATCTGAGCAGTTATTTTGGAGACATCAGGAATTCTAATGGAATAGAAGAGCGGGTGCACTTATGTCACTGAGCTCTGGGTGAAAGGATGCCCCCTCTGTTGGTCAGTGGACGTACCAGATCAGGGGTGTACGTTTCTGTAAAGGTCAGTAGATGATTACGGCGCTCTTCAGAGAGTGCTGAGCTTCACTGTAATGCTTCATGATCAGCGCAACAAAAAAGTGTAGAGAGACCAAATGCCAATGATGGGCGCTTTGCGTTAATTTAAATGCAAATCAGAAAGCAAGCTCTGGATGAGGGGCTCTGCTAAGTGCTGTAAACGTAGTAGCTGTGGGAAAGGGCTGGTACTGGCAACCATGCAGGAGAAAAGTGGGTAAAAAAAAAAAACCACACACAATCAGCGTATTATAGAGCGTCATCTGGGGCTCAGTAATCCACAGCATGTTCCCCTCCCTGTAGGCCACGACACAGGAGGGAAAACTCCTGTACAACGTCCCTCATCTTCCTGTTGGTCACTTGTTCCCTAAAGAAGTGGTGAAAGATGAGGGAAGCACATGGGCAGATGTTAAAGGGGTGAAAGCTAACCTGTAACCCGACGTCAGATATCTGAATATCAAATACCCTAAACACACATTGCGTGGCAGCAGCGTTACCATTAAAGACCAAGGCCCTGCAATGAACTGGCATCCAGGGAACACGGCTTCCATTTTTCCATTTGCCCGTTTCCCAAAGTCCAGTTCTCAGCCTAACACTAATCAACGTATTCATATTTGAGGGAAACCAGGTTGGACGGGCGTTGCAGCCTTTTCCGCCTGATGGGGGCCTGCAATGGACTGGGATCCTGTCTAGGACCTGCTTGCGCCACCAAATACCCAACCTAAGTTTCTAGACGTTTGACACTGATCCCTGTGAGATTCCTTTCAAGACCTCCAATGATCATTTTAGGTACGGTATATCCACTGAGGATGGATCTAAAGCCCACTTGGTTAAAACATGCTCATGTGCTACGGAGCAGTGTGTTAGTCACTCCCCGTCTTACGTCAGGATCTGGTGGCAGAAGTTCTCTCTGTGCTCTGCAGTGAGTAGGGTGCACGGGAATACGTCGGGCTGCAGGGCGTCCCGGAGCCGAGTCGACAGCAGGCCGGGGCAGTGGGAGCTGATGGAGAAAAGGACGTCGCCCAGATGGTCCAGCAGGCTCCGGGAAACTTGGACACAGATAACCTGCATACACACACGTGGACAGGATCAGACTGTCCAGCAGTTCTTGTGAGATCTTCTTCATATCCATTTTGAATGACACCCCCTCATTTTTGCGTGCAGAGTATAAACAACTACGTGTGATCTTAAATTGAAACTCTAAAGTAAGCAAACGAGCTGTATCGAACGGCAAAAAACCTGCATCACTTTAAGAACCTTTTCCAATCTAATAGCGAATATGGTGTCAGACCTCAAGCAGGCTGTGAATGAGGAGCAGGCCGTCCTCCTGTAGCACCTCCCTCACATCAGGGACGTCCTCACAGTGAGACACGAGCTGTGTCTGAAGAAAAAACGGTGGTTGAATCTTTTAAGAACGTCGCGACCTATAGCCATTCCAACGTTGTTAATTCTCTACACCGACGACCCGCAGTCATGCATTTAGTTGTGCTGAACCTAACCCATTGCTGCTAAACTCCTCCACTACCATACCATTGTTTTACAACGGTATAATAGCCGTACATAATTATTTCTCAGCTTCTTTATTATCACAGAAGCCTAAAATACGGGAAATTTCGTTTACGGTTTTGGGATGAATTGTCAACGACATTAATTTGATTATAGAGGTTGATTATAGCGTTGATAAAACGACAATCTGAAGATGGCCTAAAACTTCTGCACAGTACTGTGCCTGTCGATGTTTCGAACGTTCATTATTTTCTACCATCCTGCACTAAATAACAGCAGGACAAACCCGTCAGTCTACTTCAGCAGCAGAGTCTCTGGGTGGATACCTCCAATTATCCACAAAACTCTCCATGAGTGATCGTTATACTACGTTAATCATAATCTCATTTAAGAGAAATCTTAAAGTGCTACAGCATAATAAAATGAAAGACAATCATTAAGAACCAGTACATAAAAACAACAAGAACACTAACATCTTCACACAAACCAATGGGACCAAACCAAATCAATGTCCTAGTAGGCCTTATTGAATACGAAGGTTTTTTTTCTAAAAGCTGGAACCATGTCTTCTTTCCTCGCGTTTCAAATACCCCCTTGGTGCGGGGTCCGCTCATACCCACGAAGGGATTACTTTGACCGACGGGTCGCATCGCCTGCCGTCAAAGACACACACACAAGTCGGTGCCAATTTAGAGACACCAACTAACCTAACAAGTATATCTTTGGACTCTGGGGAAGAAAAACGGTACCCGGAGTAAACCCACGCAGACACGGGGAGGACCCAGGCCGCCCCACCCTGGGATCAAACCTGGGACCATCTTGCTGTGAGGCGGTGGTGCCATCCCACCGAGCCCCCGTGCCGCCCCAAAGCTGTAACCATGTAAATGCAGAGATTTTCTGCCAATAAATTAACATCAGGCTCATGACATCCACAGCAGAGATAACTCTCACAAATTACAATCCAAGCCACTGAGGTTTAAGGGCCGTGCTGAATGGTTCACAGCTTGACTTGGACTTGAACGTGCACAAAGGTCCAGTTACCAAACCATGGAGCCGCCACTAACTGGAAGGTTGAGCAAGTGGATCAAAATTGCTCAAACTGCTGGGCGGAGGTGTTAGTCGCTTAAAATTAGAGTGTTGGCTATGGCCGTGTGGCACAAAGCGACATCTTACATCGAAGAGAGCCAAACGAGTTCCGTGTTATGACTTACAAATAACAGACACGTCGATTTCAGCGTTGGCACCTCTGGAAATTTGAATGCCAAGATCCCTGCAGACAAAGCGTCAGAGTTGCTACTGAGTGTGGGTCTGATCTTATATCGAATGTGTGGTGAATTTGAAACAATCAAGCTCTCACCACAGTAGAAGACCACTCTGATGTCCAGACCCTCTGTCAGATAGAGGTCAGGTTTCCTCATCAAGATCTGAAATGAAAAATGGTCAATCCATGTCTCTCGGGACACATTTACTGCAAACTGCCTCGAAAAGATCCGGAGGTTAAAACCTGTGAGCTATTTTAAGTATTAGTGTCAGATCTGAAAGACAGAGGCCGGAACAATAAATCTCCAAACCTGTGTATGTAGCTGCATAAACGAATCGACCACGTCGGGATGATCTCTGGCACCTGGAAAACACCTTCAGTGTTTTAAATACACCAACACTCATGATTGATTGAATGCATTGGGAAGTTGGCGCATGCAGCCCGAGGGGATCAGGGTGTAACGGGACGACCCTTATTTCTGAAATGATTACTATCTATGCCAGATTTGATGCAATATTAACGCTAACCGTCACCCTGTTCATGTTGATCCTCTGGGGCGTCCTGGCTCGCCGGAGTTTTGACAACTGGGTCGTCTCGTTAATGATCAGTATTTAAGATGGCGCACCACTTTGTGGAAAACGGGTCACAATTCGAGGGCCGGAACAAACCTCAAACCTCGCCTTCGTTCTGAAGTTTGTCCAAAATCTGGACAAGCGGTGAGGTTTGAGGTTTTCTGGGGTCTTGTGAGAGCTTGTGGGATCAATGTCTATGGGCTTCCTTTTTGCATTCAGCTTTTGTTATTCTTTATCAGTCAAAATCTTAGTTTGGCTTCTCTCTACAGCCTTTCCTTTTCCTCTCTGAGGTAAGTCGTGTTGACTTTTGATCCAAGTACTTCTGAAAATCTCTTTTTGCTCATATTTCCATATTGTGAGATTAATGCAATTCATTATTTTAGTTCAAATATCGCTATTCTGTCATTCCCATATTACCTCAGACCACCAGTGCCAGTCATTGAACCTAAGGGAACTTTGCAAGTTCTAGAAACATCCATAAATGTCCCATATGCCCATTCTGCCCTCAAGTCCCTTAAGCTTGTCCTTAAGAACCTCTTACCATGCTGAAAGATAGACATGGTGATGTTTGTGATGAGCTCCAAAACGGCAGCCATAGAGGAAAGGTGTTCTTTCTCACAGGAAAATATCTGCACCAACTGTAATCGAGAGAGAAGCCGCAGCTGGATATCGTGTCAATTAAAAAAAAAAACACAGATGGATATTAATGGTCTTATCCCACCTGTCTGGTTAAGTCTAATGTAGAGGCTTGTGGGAAAGCGCTAAACAGCTGGCCAATCAGCTCACAAAGCTGGGAGACCAGAGGGGAGAAGTCATGTCCGAGGGTCTTCAGGGACTTCTTGAATACGGCACATGCAGCCTGGAAGGAGGCACGGGAGTCTGGGATTTGAACTCGCGCCCCTTTGGTTAGTAGCAGCATTCACATGTAGGCGACTGCCAAATCCCTGGGCACCTTTCATAGTGACGTTTTGTGAGGAGCAGAGCACGCGAGCGCCTGCACACTTACCTCGAGCACTTCAGCCTCCTTCAGCCACTTGCTCATAAGAGACTGGATAAGAGGGAAAACCTGCTGTAGCACGACAACGACCTATGAGGAACAGCCAAATGAACCAGAACGATTTAGCCCACAAGTGGGATCCAGCGTTATAAAAATGTAAGCATGTAGAACGTAAAAGTACGTTGTTCTACGCCGTAAGGCTGGCTTACCGGGTTGGTCTGGACAGGGAATCTGTGACCAGGGACCACGTCCGGTCCTTCGCTGTGTGCGTTGAGGTCCAAAGTAGAGAAGAGGCTGGAGAGCAAACCCAGGACGTACACTGTGGAGTGTTTAGTGGCAGGACTGGGCTGTAAAATGGAAGGCATTGGTTTGATCCAACAACCAGAATAAAATCTAGTCTTGAACTACAGACACAAAACACAAACTCTACAAAGTCTGTTCTCAATCTGTTGTTTTTGCATGCCGGTTCCTAATAAAGTTCATACTGGCTGGTTGGCGAGCTTCTTCAGTTCCTGGATGTGAGGTGAGAGCAGAGAGAGGAGTTTTTCCGGAACCTCGTCGTCCGGCAGGCCTGAGAGCAGAAAGCCCAGAGCCTGCATCAGCCACGAGCTCTGAGGGCTCTGCAAAATAATACGGTGCTTTCAAAACCTCACTCCTCGAGTTCACTCGTACGTGTACACATTCATGATGGAGACTAAGAGTTCATTCTGACCTTATGGATCCTCCTGAGAAGTGCGTCCTAAAATATGAATGAACAAAAACTCAATTTGGCCGCCATCTCCACATGGTCTTATGTGCGGTTACGTAAAGGCTGGCTTTCTCCTGGATGTTTTTGTACCGCTCGGGTGAACTGCAGTACGCGAACGATGATCAGGTTAACTCCGTAACCTTCTTGTACCCGTTCTGACCACTGGTACCAGTTAATGTCGGGGTAGGATTATGTGGAACCGGGCATACCTGTGAGGCCGACAGGATGTCGTTGGCATTTGGCTGAAGATGGCATTGGCACTCCCTGCAGATTTTCTTTAGTGTTGAGACGGTGGGTGCAGAGAGGTCGGAGTCAGATAAGGTGGGCAGGATGACATGTAGCACAGCAGGAACCATGACAGGGTGATCCGACAGCCACTCGGCCAGCGAGCCTGAGGAAATACACTCATTTGTGTGGTTGAGCCCTGCACGACCGAGTGACGAATCCAAGATAGTATGTTATACGTGGTCATTATAGCGCTGGTAATAACGACAAATCGAACGGTGGTCCAATGGTGGACTAATTCATAATATCTAATGCCCTGCTATCTAACTGCTATGAATGGGGAAAACATCTGATGCAGACATCATACAGATGTTCTGAATGGCTTTTTACAAAGCCATGTTTGAGTATTGTATACTGTAGCATTTAGCGTTTAAAGAAAAACAAACAAAAAAACATCATAGAATCATGGTCATATGCCAAAATCTATTGGACACCCAAATAGCAGGAACTGAAATTGGTCGAGACTCCATTTTCCATGTTAAAACTCAATTTTGGAATGTGATGCCTAGCAAGTAAACCGGACGTGACGTGTTTGTTATGTAGTCCTGGGCACTACCAGTCCTGGGCACTACCGGGTGGGCAAGATCTCCTCAGCAGAGACACTCTGGCACGTATCAGTAACCGGTCATTGAGCTTACAGAGCACACACGTTTGTCCACATACTTTTGGTCGTGCAGTGTGTGAGTGTGTGTAGCAGATGGGTGTATGTAGTACCTAGTGTGAGCAAGACGGTCTCTGCCAGGTGAACGTTGTTGGTGCTGATGAGGGGAATCAGGCCGATCAGACCTGGAATCACGTCTGAGTAACCGACATCCACCGTGTCAGCAATAGATTGGAAAGTGAACAGCAGAGCCTCAATATCCTCCATGAGGGAGGGAGGGACAGACAGAAGGAATGTTTTAGAACCAAGGGCTAAGGAATGTGTCCAGGACCTCTTTATCTGGCAAGCTACAGACTTGGCACAGTGACGCAGGAACATCTTTGTGTACCACGAGCTCAGATCCTCTTCTGGTTCTGCCTTGCCAGGGGAATGTCTGGGTCTGTGGCGTGCCAGAATAGAGGTGTGCTGCGTGTGACACTAAAACTGGTGCATGCTTTTCAGGGGGTTACTAGTGTGGCTGCCAGGGTGTTTATACAGGATGTTCTACGCCCCTAGTTAAAATATTCTCCTTAAACCAATGCCAAGATACTGACCTGCCATGAGAAGGAACGGGCGGAGTCAGTCAGTAAAGTGCCCAGTTTGTCATACAGCTTGCGTAGGAGTTCGGGGCCCAGCAGCTCATATACGCACATCAGAGTGTCCGAGATATCGACTCTGTGATACAGGAAACATTGATCACTGCAGGCAAGAAGCTTTATGCGTTTATTAACGTCTCTACATTTCTACAATTGTTAACGGTCGGGTATTCAAGCCTCTTCAAGTGTCCCTGGTACTGCAACAACAGCCCCAACCACATGGTTTCAGGCCACTGGCAAATATGGCGAATGGATATGGCAAGCATAGTCCATAGTTTCCCCTCTGTGCACTGGGCAAAAGTCTTAGGGCACCATTAGTTCAGCTATATCGTTGTTTTAGGGACGGTACAATGACCATACAGAATTATTTCTCAGTCTGGATATGTAACAGAACCAGAAATGACAGGAAATTTGCTTCTGTTTGCGTCTATATTGTAAAGGTGTAGGGATTTAGTGTGACCTCTCCTTACATTTGAACAATAGCAGCGTTGCCAAAGTTGACGCTACTGCAGTCCAAAGGAGCTCAAGGAAAGGTTTTTGGAAGGGTAGCAGGCAAGAAAGCACTTTTTTTTTTCAGAAAGTAAGGGTAGAAGGGATAAGATTCGCTCAAGCTCACAAAGATTGGAATGAAGATCAATGGAGAAGAGGATCATGGAGTGACAAATCTAAGATTTGGGGTCGACAATATGTTACCTGTGGTCATTGCATCTTTGCTAAAACTACGAATCTACAAAACGACAAGCCCCGTGCAGAAGACTGTACGTTTTTTTTGTGTGCTGGAGCGCCATCTGCTGGACTCAGAAAATATCGTGGGATGAGATGCATGAAACTTTAAAATTAAATACAGCTATTATTATTATTATTATTATTATTATTAGCACCTGTAGGTTCGGAATTGTTCCTTGTCATCGGCAGACCATGTTTCGTAGTTGCAGTCACTGGGATAAGAGGCTTTATGAAGCAGAACATCGACCAGCTGGAAGTAAACGGGTCGATAAAGCTGCAGGTAGAAAGTCTGCTTCTCTGTTTCCAGTGACATGATATCGTCCTGTAAGATGAGAAAGATGGAGCATGATCACAATCTAACCCTCCTCGTCGTACTTTAAGGCTGTACTTTTGATCTAGATCAGCGTTTTCAGCTCTGCACACTCACTCTGCTCAAACACACCCGCTTTGGTAATGGATTTGGTTTTTTATACTACTTATCTAGAATCAGAATTATTACATAGTTATCATAACAGGGTAACACTTTAACACAAAGACATTTAAGGAAGGAGCAACTTAAAATTAAATAAATAACACGCCAAAAATGAGGGCATTTCAAAATGACTCGATTAAAAAAGAAAGTATGCGTTTCATTTTGTTTCATTAAACAAGATCATCACAGAGGAGTCCGCATGTCCTCCTCGTGTCTGCGCGGGTTTACTCGCGGTACGCCGGCTCCCTCCCACAGTCCACAGACAGGCGTGTTAGGTTAATGGGTGTCTCAAAAAATGACCCTTAGTGTGTGGCTGTGCGCCCATACGATGAATTGGCACCCTGTCTAGGGTTTTTCCTGCCCTTGCTCCCCGGAGTGGGCACCGGCTGGCCCGCGACCCGGTGTGGATTAAGATAAGATAAGGTAAGGTAAGGGATGAATGAATGAATAAAAGATGATCAGAAAAGCAAATGAAAAGCCAAATAAGTTTAGAAGCAAACTCAATTATGGTGACTGAATAGCAAGGGACATATTCACGGGGTAATGTGGCCCCACATTGCCCGGTCACCCAAGAGTGCCAAAACACACTGGCCGTGATGAAGCATGGACAGGATCCTCTTCATATTTGCTTTGAAATCTCCTCTCGTTTCTGTGAGCAGTGTACATATTGTCTTTTCAAAAAATCGTCCATATCAGTCTGTTTGAACTCCTCAGTGCTTGCCGTTGTTATTGAGGGGGCCATGTGTGCCCCTTTATCTTAGTTACTATAGAGACGGTCCAGACGGAACAAAGCTGCTTTGGAATCGCGAGCATAAGTGTCTCTACTGAGGCTCTTATCCTACCTGCAGTGTGTACCAGAATGTGAGCGTCAGTGAACTGGACGTCTCATCCACTGGGTAGTGCCCGGGAATGGCAGTGCAGGACAGTATCATACTGACCAGGGCCTGGAACGCCTGCCACTGTCCAATGTGCTCCAGAAAAGTCCTAAAACAAGAAAGAACTCTATGTGGTAACTGTTCAAGATTAGATGGAGTGGATTAACCGTACAGTCGCGGCCGACTCTCGGTCACTTGATGGATCATGGATCTCCA
>JAUZST010005723.1:0-15344 GCA_034779995.1 Parotocinclus haroldoi | reverse complement strand
GATGCTTTAGCTTCCTCTGTTCCTGGGATTATTCTTCCTCAATGACAGCAGCCAAGGATCCTGCTGTTTCTCTGAAAACTCGACTAAAAAAAAAAAAAAAAAAATATATATATATATATATGTATATATATATATATATATATATTTATTATCTCTTACTGCAGACTTCTTCAAAGTTTTAACTCTTCCATTTTTCATCCTTCTTTGAGATTTGGTCCTCCCGAGGTTCCTTCCTTGGACTTTTAGGGAGTTTTCCCTTTCCGCTGTTGCCCTGGGCTTGTGCGAATTGTGAACATTTTTACAGATTAGAAGATTTGTAAAACTGGTTCGAGCGGCTTTTAATAGTCCCTGTAGAAATAAATCTGACTTGACTAAGGAGCGATGGGTTAGTTTAGGAGTCTGGGTTGACGTTTGCTTTTTAAAAGGGTCTCGTGTCTGAGCAGGTCATGTTCTGGAACTGAGTCAGACGCAATACACACACACACCCAAAAAAAATAGTGCATGAAGTCTAGAAGGACTAGAACTTAAAAGCGGCATATAAGATACAGAAAGCCAGCTGTTCTCTACACCTTTACAATCAAGCTAAAGACGTTCTAAGGAACATATCGTTCCCCACCGTGATACGGCGTTAAGAATCAGTCATTCCTGTAGCGGGAATAAAGCCAGATACAGCAGCCTGTTCCTCGGAGTGAAAAAGTGATGCTCTTCCATCTACACCAAGATCTAGACTTTTTTTTTTTTTTTTTTTGCATCATGTCTGCTTCTGCATTGATGCATTAAATGCTGATCCTTTGAATAACAGATCTTCTTTACTGTGCTTTCCATCAAGCCCTGACCTGCTAATCATGGTTTCATTGGCCAGGCTCTTTCTTTTTACCCTGAGAGTGTGTAATTACTGAGTTTACTGTAGCGCCATTTGTTGGGAATCAACTTTTTCTTGCAATTTTCTTGTTGCAGGTTTGACCGGAAAGACGGAGAGGAAGCTGAAGAAGAGCAGCCGAAAGGCAGCAGGGGAAAGACGCGAGAATCTCATCGGACAGAGGACGATGAGGATTTCGACGAGGAGGATTTTGCACGAATGGACAGTGACTGCGATTCTGAACTGGAATAACGGAAAATTATTAATAGATCTTAATATGAATTCAATTAAAAAGCCTTTTTATAGCATGGGTGCTGTTGTATATGAACTATTGTCCCCGTTTTGTCACTATTCCTATCCTGGTTTGGGTCATCAGGGATGTCTGGGGCCCGTCCGGGAGATCCCAGGGTGCGGTGATGGAAGCTACTACTGTGGCCTTCAAACCGCAGAGGCTTGGACCATGCGGTGTAAGAGTAAGGCTGAGCATTGGATAGGACGATCTAATGCACCTCACGATACGATTATATCACGATACATTGCGATACGATGCATATTGAGATATATAGCGATATTTCACATAGTTCACCGAGAATAAAAAAAACAGTTATGGTGTACAGTCTTAATACATCACAACACACGGATAAATCAAAACACTGTACCGTAGTACAGTATACTACAGGAGCGGAGATTGTACAGAGTGAGTCAAAAGTCACAGGACACGTCCCGGGCTGCGACGGTAACTTTTCCCACGGGTTGTTAAATTAATTGTTGGGTTTTTTTGGTCGGTAGCGGTTCTTTAGACGAATCACTACGTTACTTATGGTCCACAGTCCCGGTTTCTCTGAATCTGGTTACGCGGGGTAACGGCGCTGTGTGAAATTGCTGATCTTTCTGGGTGTCGGTTGTTGAAGTCTGTTGCTAGGATACGGCAGCGGCGTTTCCCGGACATCAGAATCATCAGTTCCATCTACACCTGTGACGAACAACAAATGGTTTGAACTTTCTGCGTTGACCTTTGAACCGCAAAATGTGTTATCTTTCTGAGACAATTCTGGTCTTTCCCATTGAGAAAACGTGGCCTTAATCCAATATGGTGGCTTTCAAGATGTTCTGACCTAGCCTAAAAGATAACCCCCTCACCCATTCCTTTTTGGGGTGTCAGATAGGTCATTTCCCCCTTTGTTTCTGAAATAAAAGAGAATCCTGTGACTTTCGACTCACCCTGCTGTTTACCTTTATCAACCTACTCTACCCTGAACGACCCATTCCTCGTAACCTGCGTTGCTTTAGCATTGTGCTTGTGCTCCATGGGTGGCTTATTTGAAAAAAAAAAACAAAAATAACCTGCTGGACTCTGCAGATGCACAGGGTCCTAATGGAACTCTATCTATTTCTATATATTCTATCTAACTATCTTACAAATATCAGCGTACCGCCTACCAGCCTTGGCACTTTGTGTATTTATGTGGCTGAAGTGGAAAAGCACAAGGAGACGACGATTAAAAGGAACTGATGCTAATAATAAATAGGATGCATAGCTGGAGGCTTTGTGTGAATAACGTCTTTGGAAGTGAATGTTAAAAACCTTTGATGTTTGTGGTGGGATACGTAGTCCTCGTGATCTCATGTGATCACTGTTTGTATCATGGCAGACCGAGTTATTACAACAGAATGGACAAGGTTCCTAAATTCTGGTTATTTAGTCAGTCTTTCATTTACACTCTTCAACTGCTAACTTTCACCCACTCACTCATGAAATCCCTCTCTTTGTTGTTCTTTTTGGGAGAGTTCCTTGGATCCAAACAGCTTTTGGAGACTGAACTACCCGAGTGGCTTCTATATACATGACCTTTCGTTCATATAAATCTTTAACAACTCCTATAAGCACCTGGAGTTTGTGCAATGCTACTCTCTCTTTGGACCTGTTACCTATGGTCAGAAAATACCATAATTATAATGAAGTTTTTTGGCAATTAAAGGCCGGGTCGACGTAACGAGGATGGTTTATACAAGTGTGTGCTGTTCATCAGCCATCCGGTCAACATCTATTCGCTTTAACCACGAGGTCTTAAAAAATATAACAGGAAATTAAAATGACTTTTTACTCTGGACATTGTGGCCATAAACTGCTGCAAATCCACGAGCAGAGGTGGGAGTTAAGAGTCTAAGAGAGGAAGCCCATATTTATTTTTGTAATTACGTGTTGCTGTGTGTTCCTGAATGTTATGTACGGTGGAGAAACACTGACACTGACTGTTGTTTTTTTCTAAATTCCCTGGAGCCTTGTTGCCATGTGTTGCATTAAGAAGTGAAGAGGAGGAAGGTATTCATTTTTCAGGCCAGAAGATACATCTGGCCACCCCACCTAGATGGCTGGATCTTTATCATATGCCCAGATCCACACAGAAATGGTGAAATGACCACTCTGTTTGGACATGGGCACTCCAGTCCACTGATTATAAACCCTCACCAAAAATTAATTCTAGCTTCTGGAGTCTCGATGTGGTTGCTATGGATTCACCTATCACATCAGGCATTAGGAAAGGAGACTCTTTTGGTCCTGTTTTGTTGGTCAATGGAGGTTTCACACAATACTAAATACAGTGTATATGTACACCCCCCCCCCCCCCAATATGAATAGAAGGAAACAGAAGACAAAGAGTGGTATGTCCATGTATGGACATAACCTACAATATATCAGTTTCTATAAACACACAGCAACAGTAAAGGTAAGTAACATAATTGAAAGCCTCTGTGTCATGTTTTTTACTATTAACAAACAGTGTCATTATTTAAAGAACGATGAATCACAAGTACATTACAAAATGTTGTACTGTAAAATGTTAACTGTATCATATTCGTCTGCGCACATCAGATAATTAATGATAACAAATCTATACTGAATTTGAGTTTTCGTTTTGGTGTGCCACCCCAAAATTTTCAGCGGCCCCATCTGGCCACCCCTGTGAAACATTTCTGGGGGCACCACTGTCAGGTGACTGTGGAACGAAGGCTTCGAGGTTTTACCACAAGGTGGCACTAAGGTATGGGCTCTGGAGCGCCAACTCCAAGGGCTGTCGCTGTAAAGGCATAAACTGTGGAGCCAAAACTGTGTTCATTAAAAATCCAGATTCTATCTGCTCGATTTCTGGTTGCAACATTAATACCAGACACATTTATTCATTGATCCTTGAGCGATTGAGCGACTAAGGTTCTGTCTCAATCACCCACCAGCTGGCATATTGACGTAGGTTTGGTTTGAACCCACAACCTTCTGCTTGTATTTTTAACTACTGAGACACCACCTTTAAAATCCAGCCTGGTTATGGTACTGCAGCCCTTAGTGTGTGTGTGTGTGTGTGTGTGTGTGTGTGTGTGTGTGTGCACCGCAATGGATTGAGTTGTCTAGGCACCCAGAGTTTCCAGGTGGGCACCAGCTGGCCTGCAACCCCATGTGGATTAAGCAGAAGATAATGGGTGGATAAGGTTATGAAATATGTTTGATAAACATTTTTAAATACTTTTTTGTATTCAGCTAATCAAATTGGTCTTATTTAGATTGCAGGCTGTTACTAAGACACACTATTCTATCAACAGGTGCTAACGAACGTCTAGGATCCCATTATGATGTCCGTTACTTGGCTAGTGATTCTAAATTTGTTAGATGAAGATATTTATGCTGCTCTTATCAGCAGCTTAGTCTGGTCTGCTCTTAGAGCTGGACTTCAGAGATCCACCAATCAGCCATGGATGGTGTTTAATAAAAGAAGCAAACTACGTCTTTGTAAGTGATGTAAAAAAAGAAAAAGAAAAGAATGGAAGTGACACAACCAAGGAAGCTGCTGATGCTGTATAACTCTCCCGTTCCATTTCTGAGCCCAGGACGTTTGATTTACTGTACTGACTTTGTCCCTCTGCCTTTCCAGCTCATCCAAATCCTGGTTTGTGAGGGTGATGAACCTCATTGGAGGTATCAGGTTGCTCATTAAGAGCTTCATCTCCCAAATGTAGAGCAAAACAAAGCCGATAGATGCCATAAACTTGTTATACTGAATTCTGGCATTCTCTGCTTGTAGAAATATAGCCCTGCTACAATTTTCTTGACTTTTCAGTTATCTGGCATGGTTACTGGGTCATGTGCGTACATGGTGGAGTAACACTTGAAGAGCGGCATTAATCATACAGTATTGGCATTCCTAGAACGTCAGAACTAACTGTGGTATAGCAAGGAACTGACTTTAGCTGCTCACCTAACACCTCAAGCTACCCAAGCACTAAAGCTTCAGAGCTTGTTCTTTATGACACAGACACAATTTAATGTTATGGATGATTGTGAGTTAAGGGTCTTTCTCAATCACCCGCCAGTGGCAGATTGGTGGAGCTTTGGTTTGAAGCCACGACCTTCTGCGTATGTTTTTAACTTCTGTGCTCCCACCCGGTCATGTTACAGCAGACACATCATCTTTAAAACTGACCCAGCAGGGGCATCGAAGTTGTCCGTAAACAATAGGATTTACTACAGAAATATTGGTGATCTCAGGACATTCTGACCCTCTTCCTCCAATGTTCAATCCAACCAACAACAGGAACGCTGACAGCAGGGTTTTTGGGGCAGCAGATTCCGTGATTCATCCAATGACATATTTAGCATCTTGTGGGAGCTTTCAGGAAGTAAAAAAAAGGGAAATCAAAGCGCTGATCAACGTGGCTTCTGCAGTTCCGTGTAGCCTGGTGATCAGCACATGCGGTGCCATTCAGAGGACGGGTGGCATGAGGACAGGCAGCCTGGTCAAAAAAATTGACCGCCTTGTTGAAACCCAGCTTATCCCTCATTATGGTGGTGCCCTTTGTGGTATCAAGACTTTAGCATCAAATACTTGTAGTCCTGTAGTCCTGTGACTTGTGAAGTATGGACTTCCTGATACTGACTCGTATCTAAAAGCCATTTTGATTGGAAATTAAATCATCTCTGACACTGACAGTACTAGAATTCTACGTCAAGCTTACCCGTGTATGTAAATATTGATTTGTTCCGCACTCCTACTTAAACTAAAAGTGTTATAAAAGTAGCATGGTCCTTAAAGCAGGGTTTGTTTGGCATCTGGGTGTGACAGTCAACAGACAAGCATGTGATCCTGAACTCAAACACGCGTCTGTAAAAAGAAAAGACATTTTGTCAACGTTAAACCTACTTAATCTGATTCAGGTTCACAAGGAGTTGACGCCTAAGCGGTGTCATCTCAGGGCACATGCTCACACTGGAACACTTTAGAGACACCAGTTGGCCTCACGCCTGTCTTTGGAATCCCACAGAGAGAGAGTCAAGGCTACACTAACGCATACAGTTGATCGGAAATAGGCTTATAAATCAAATAAATGTTCTGAAATTTTAAATATCCCCATAATATTCACATTTTTGCATTTTTTGTCTAATCTTTTGGTGCCATATAAGCAAGATTTTAAATGATAGTCCTTCCTCATTAATTATAACTATATGCATATATATGTATATATTTACAATAAATGTGTGGCACCTGCCATGTTCCATACAGAAATGTGAATAAAACCTGTTGTTACATGTATGATTATCAGACGTAGGGAGGAAGGACAGGACTATGGTCCATGCCCTCTGACACTGTTTTGACGGGCTATTGATCAGGGTGGCTCAGCATTGGGAACCAGGACTTTACCAAGCGAGATACCGTGGTTCATGTCCTACGTCTGGTGTGGTTTGTTTGTCTGTTTTAAGCAGCTTAACAAAGCCAAGGGAGGTGCTCTGGTAAGAGCCGGTTTTGTAGATTCTTTGTTACTTAGGTTCCTCCGACCAGGAGTGCCCCAGGCACTGTGGAATATGTATTGTAAAATATGATATAAGGTACAATGTATAATTATCATTCATTACTTCTTTATTCATTATTCGCTTAATTCAGGTCAGGGTTGCAGGAAAGCCGGTGCCTAGCCGGCAGCACAGGGTGTAAGACAGGAACACGCCGAGACAGAGTGCCAAACCATTTTAGAGCTCATCCACTCACACATGAAGTCAGTTCAGAAACACCAATCAACCAAATATGATCATCACAGGGCTGGTGGATGATCCCCAGTTGGTCACCTCTCCCTCATGCACAGTCAAAACGTCACAGCTAAGTTTGGTTCCTGAAGAGGTTCCCGTGACTGCTTTATTTTTGTTTACTCCTGCAAATTAGGATGTAATCATTCAACTACCGTTCAAATAGATGCTCTCTTGTAGATTCAGGTATTTAAAAAGGAAGTAACAGAAACATGAATGCCGGCCGGATTGACTCACCTGTAAAACATTGTGTCCCCGTTCGTGTTACGTGACGATTTCATATCACTAAGACATGTTTTTGAAGCTTGGCACGTTCCCCAGCTGAGTTTAGAAAACATGGGAGATCTCCATGGCTGCATGACTCATGAGAGTGTGCTTTACCATGTACCAACATGCATCATTCATGTAATAAAAAAAGGCTCTGGTTAATTCAAATCTACAGATTTCATACATGTATTGTATGATTAAATGTACTATCCACAGATATAAAATATGTTTGACCTTAATTAGATGACTGGACTTACAAATAGTAAGTCATCAGTCATATTGTAGATGCTGCTTGTTCGTTATGAATATATGTATATATTGTGATTATGGTTTTTAAATCTATATAAATGTATATATAAATGATTCGAACATATACATAGCATATATTCATTTATAAATGGTGCCAAGAAATAGACCTTCTGTTTTTTAGTGCTGTTGTCGTCACTGACAGTATATATAAATACACCGGGACGCGCGCAGTTCTTCATTTTCAATTCATCATGAAGGACGGCAGGGTAGCGCGCATATACCGGGGCACGCTCGTGCACTCCACAAAACAAGAAGCGCTGTGCGTGCTCACCGACCGCGTTTTCGGAGTAAACGTGCAGGGCAGGGCAAGTACTTTAATGAATATGTAATTATATTGTATCCTATACAGATAGTATAAGGTCATGTATAAGCAGTTACTGGTGTAGTGCATCAAACTGTGTGATGTTAACATCTGTGTTTTCGTGCGTGAGAAGTCGGAGCTCTGAACGAAGCTTCTCCTTTCCGCCTGCAGGCTTCTTTGTTTGATTTAAAGGTTTTTCATGTTCGCACCTATTAGGAATGTAGTTTATTCTCTGTCTGTGATGAACAGATTGCCTTCATTGAGGATGGTCAGGACGTGAGCAGGCTGTCACGCGAATGGGGATTTGATAGTGCTGATGTGGAACAGCTCAGGTCTCAGTGAGTATAACCTGCACGATTCTCACACAAATATATCAGGAACCAATAACTGTTCGTCACAAGGCATTGTTAGAAGAAACCAAATTAGGAAAAAAAGGCTTACGATTCATGCTTATGGTTTTGTGCACTCGGGTGGCATCTCAATAGCCCACCACCTGTGGCAGTGACCTTTACTGAAGTGAAAGCGGTGGTTTTATATGGAATCAATACTTACATTTAATAAGGAAGATCCCTGGAGAGAACCAAGACTCAAAAAGGGAACTCCTTGCCACCTCGAGCAGCCTCCTTGTAAAGGTTTAAATACACAGAAGGAAACGTAAAACATAGAAAGAATATCGAATCCAAAGAAAATGTTCAGACTATGGCAAATGAAAGATAATACAATATTATGAAGAATATAATAACGGTGAATATACAAATATAGAATATCCGTACGATATTAATGTTGAATACAGTAATATTATAGATAATATGGAATGTGCATATCAGCATTATTTGATCCAGTAAGCATTGTGAGTCATTTGATGTATGTAAGTCTGGCTGTGTTTGTTCGATGGAGTTAAACCAGATGTGGGGATCACCCGAAGGTGCAGCAGTCTCCCTTATTGTGCCCTGCCATGGGCTTGTGCCCCTTTTAGTTTTTACTTCTGTCTGTGAGAATTGGGATAGGCTCTGGACTGTCCTGCCCAGCCAACATGGTGACCCTAACCAGGACAAGTGTCAACAAAATGGAATGATTTTATCTATTGGGAGATTCAAGCCCATAGAATTGATCTGCTCCACATTGAAAAGGTGCCAAAAAATGTACATACCAAGTGTGCTTTTCAACACACACCAACATGTGAACATCTAAAATGTATGCATTGGATTTGCGTTCCTTGCAAAACGAGCTCCTTGGTTGAGTTCATTTGATAATTGGTACCAAAACCTTTCCATAAGATCATACTCACTGTATTTCTCTTGCAGTGAGTTTTTCATGCCGGGAATGGTAGACACACACATACATGCCCCACAGTACCAATTTGCAGGAACGCATCTGGACTTGCCACTGTTGGACTGGCTGAAGGAGTACACATTTCCGGTGGAGTCACGCTATGAGAACCTCGACTTCGCCAAAGATGTCTACACCAAAGTCGTGGTGAGTCGGAGCAGCATGATAGGTCACTTCATTAATCAATCTGAGCTTAACTAATGAGCCAACTAATGGCCAAATGTGTATGAACGTTATTAAGGAGCTGGTGCCACTTTATTGCTGTGAGGGCCTCCACTTTTCTGAAAGGATTTCAAGCTAGATTTTCAACTACCTTGCCAATGGCAGACATGTCTTCTCATGCATCCAGGTCATGGTAGACTCAAGTGTCCCTTCTTGAAGACTTTTCCCCTCTTATCTGTATTTATCCTATAGTGGAGTCGACACCACCGAGGTGGTCCCGAGAGTCCTTGGCCCACCCTGTCAGTGCAAAGATTATTAGGATCACAGAGGACAAGGTGTGACCCAACTGTAATCCGTTGAGCACCCCGCCCTTTGGGCTGTTCATTGGCATCACCAACCACTCAGTAATTCAATAATGGTCTGACGTAGATGGCCTACTCCTCTCTCCCTCTCCAAATTCTCGATGGAGTGTCTCCTTTGAAGACAGATGTACAGTCGAGTCCTGTCCTGGTGAGCTGGCTCTTCTTTGTTGTGCCATATGCCTGTGGAGGACTTGTTTAGTCTCTCTTATGTGTGGATCTGAGCACTACTCACTGCGTTGGACAAAGTGCATTGTATGTTGAGTAAACAAAGCTATACACGCTCTTAGAGAGGCCATTCATTGTCATTATTAGGTGCCTACAAAGCAGTCGTTAGAACCCTTCCTAGATCTCATATATTAACAGGGTGGGCCAAGGACCTCCATCTCAGGACCGCCCCCAAGGTGGCAACCCCACTAGCTTAAAAATCTGGGACTGAAAACCAAAACTTGTCATTCGGACATCCAGTGAATGTGCATGTTATGCAGATATCAGCCACGGCGTCTTTAACTTTCCGTTACAGGAAAGAACGCTACGGAACGGCACCACCACGGCGTGCTACTTTGCCACTATACACACAGATGCGTCGCTGCTGCTTGGGCAAATTGCAGGTAGCTCCAAAACACACACACACACAAACCGTGATCATTCAACCTTTGGAGTTTGTCTATAGATAACAACCCACGTTCAGGTTTCAGCCAACGCTAGCACATTATGTGTCTGTCCGGATCATATGCAGGAAACGACTCCCGATGTCTAGTTCTGCAGAGAAATGTTTCTTGGTGTTTTTCAAACCCTCGTATAAACTTCACACATAAATCATAAAACACGGACTCTGTACTGAGATCTCAAACAGGCCCTACTAAACCGTCGTACCAGATTATGAATTTAACTATGCATGCTATTGCATAACTCATGTTTACTTAGGAACCTAAGACAAACGCCTCCATCCAGGACCTCTGGAGTTCTTAAAGGATCAGCTTTTCCTAGATATTTATACAGGCGCTCTAAGGGAATAGAAACAGGTTGGGAAACACCAGTACAAAACAGACTGTGTTGCTGAAAGCAGTTGTGTGAACGTAGAGTAGGTAGTATCTTGCACAAAAAGCTTTCCCCTGACACACAGCTCACACAGTTTGGTGGACACTATTGGGGATCACTTGTAGATTTGGAGACTTGGTGAATGCTGTGAAGATCTAACGTTGTGCTATTTTATGATCCTGACTCTTACAGACAAGTTTGGGCAAAGGACCCTCGTGGGAAAAGTCTGCATGGACCAAAACAGCATGGTGCCACATTATATGGAACCATATGAGGAATGCCAAAAGGAGACAGTACGGTTAGTTTTTTAAGAGTGCATTTATGAGGATGGTCATGAAACGCTCGTAAGGTCATTCATTCATTCATTCATTCATTCATTCATTCATTATCTTCCGCTTAATCCACACGGGGTCAAAGGCCAGCTGGTGCCCACCCGGCAACTCTGCACAAGGGAAGGAACAAACCTAGATGGGACGCCAATCCATTGTAGGGCACACACACACACACACACAGTCATGCACAGTCTGTTCAGGTCATAATAAACCTTAATAAATAAAAAAAACTGTTATCCCTCTATAAATTACGGGATAAATGCTCTCACATTACATACTGTTTCCCTGATCTCCACTGTCAGTAGAGAAGATGGGTGAGAAGATAGAGGGTGCCTGAAGACGAGTAAACAATGTTAATTACAACTTGATGCCTCGTGATGTCATACCAGAATAAAAATAGTCAAATGAGACTCTTGTTATGCAGTTAAACAGCAAGGGAAGAATTAAATCCAAAACAAGAGGTTGCAAAAGAGCCAAGACGTCCACATGAGAAATGACCTTCTTAATCCTCCAGATTTGATTTAAAGGCAGTGAAGGCAGTACGCCAAGAAGAATGGACAAATATGAACCTAAAGCAGATCTGTTGGGGTGAAGGTCAGTGTCTGTTAAAACTGATAGGGGTTACTGTAAGTTTGGAATATCAAAAGAGTAGATGTGCTATTGAATTCAATTAAATTACACTCAAATTGATTTCTGTAGCGCTTATTATCTTAAAAGGCCAATCCCAAATTGAGCAAACCTAGGGCGACAGTGGCAAGGAAAAACTCCCTGAAAGTGGAAGGAAGAAACCTCGGGAGGAGCCAAGACTCAAAAATGGACCCGCCCTCCATGGGCGGCCTAGATGTTCATTAAGTAAATACTTAAAAGTATCTAAAAGTAATAGCAAAATTAAATAAATGACATAATGCAAATCAGTAATCAAATTTTAACTAGTAATAAAAGAAATACTATAGATTTTAAAAGAAAATAGATTCTAAAATGAGCCCTCGGTGGGAGGTTCTTGGAGGCACATCGTCTCCTAATGACTGCATGATTGAGGGAGCTGGACTGTGAACTGGTGTTTTTGTTGAATTTATTGCCACTTTTAATATTTAAACTTTATGTAACCATCTGAGATGGACAGGAATCTCATCCAGGGCAGACATACGACCTGGGACTCTTCATTTTCATTCCAGAGACTTTACAGATTCCAGTTTCCATTAACAGGACAGGGGCTGGAGATACTTGGTTATCATGTTCAGACCTGGTTCAAATGGAGAAAAGGTTTTGGACAAAATGTGTATGCAGAAAACTGGTTTCGATACATTTTCCTTCTGTATGTATCTAACGCACACGTTTCTTTTTTTTACAGATTTGTCTCTGAACTTCTCAAAAAAGAGGTACAGTTATATTCTACACTTACAGGAAACAAAAGCGAGCAAGTGTTAGACAGCAAGCAGATGTTCTGGACCTGGATTAGGCTGTTCAGTGTCTGCTTGTCTAGAACTTTAGGTCTGCTTCATAACTAGCAGCATACACTGATTTGCAACAGGTTCTGGTTTAAAGAAGGGCATTGAACTTTATTTCCCCTGATATGTCTGGTGTGTGTGTGTTATGTAACATTATATAACCAAAACACTGTAATGGTGCCGTTTTCCTGCAATTATTTACCAAGGATTTTCATTTCACAGCATAAAACACCTGTCCCTGCCAATGACACGGTGCACAATCCACGTGCTCCACATGCGATCACAAATTCGGCAAGGATTCATAAATTATAAACAAATAACATCATTACTTAACGTCCACGCTACAATCCATGAAACACCATTTTAAATACATATATACTTATGCACTACATAGAGTAATGTGTGAAAGTCTTAGGCCACCATTAGCTATACCATTTTGGTCTCTTTGGAAGGGTAGCCACTGGAAATTGAATATCAGCATTGACCTCCACGTATAAGTCCCTATTTTATAACTATTCAATAAGGGTAAAATCATTTCACGTTGATTCATTCAGCCCCTGTTTACCTCACAAACAGACATGTATGGAATCTGAATCTTTGACTGACCGGCGAGCCTGCAGAAGCCGTGAGAAACGAGCGTATTTGACTGCGTTACAAGGGCGCAGATTTTTTTGCTTGCTTCGCTGAGTTATCCCCCTGCTGTCAGTGCATCCGCTTTTCGTTACAAATTAGGAAACAAAAGCAGAACAGAAAAGGATCATTCATATGAGAAAAAACGGGCAGGAAGGAAAGAAGTAAGGATGGCGCAAAGAAAGCTGTGCCACCCCTTAAAGAGAGTCTGCTATAGGGGACGGTGAGGAGAATAAAAACAGCTCGTTGTGAGGGCTCACATTTATTTCTTGTTGCTGTGTGTGTGTGTTTCTTTGGTGTGTTCGAATCAGTATGCTCTTGTGAAGCCAGTGGTGACGCCGCGATTCGCCGTGTCGTGTTCATCCCCCCTGCTGAGAACTCTGGGAATGATCGCTAAGAACAATGAACTCCACATTCAGGTAGGTCTCTCAACAAACCTACCGTTCAAAAGAGGACGCCGTTCTCGGCTTTACAATGGGAATCTGATAATAAAAATAAACACTCGTTCAGCAGACACTGTACCTTGTAGGTTGGATTTCAGTTTGTCCCTAGGCAAAAGACGCACAAGCACAACGCTCTCGCTCACTGTCCTCCATGCTGAATGAGGAAATCCAAATTTTAAAAAAGGCATTACAAGAAATGTTTGGAGGCTCAGACCTTTTGTTAATAAACACTTTTGTTCCCCCGTCTCCCGTATCGCAGATGAGGCGTGATGATATGTGATGAGGCGGCTGATTAATTTAGTTAAAATGTTGATATACTGGATGCAACTTGCAGAGAAAATGGTGTTTTGATCTTTAAAGAGATTCTGGTGTGTTTTTGGTTTCGCTTCCTTTATTTCAGAGCCACATCAGTGAGAACAAAGAGGAGGTTCAGCTGGTGAAGGACCTATTTCCAGACTGCACGTCTTACACAGAGGTCTATTTGAAACATGACCTGCTAACAGAAAAGGTGACAAATCAGTCTGCGCCAGCCAAATCTACAGACCAGAAATATCGGGTGGTTTTGACTCTAGAGACGCCAATTAACCTAACATGCATGTCTTTGGACTGTGGGAGGAAGCCGGAGTACTCGGAGTAAACCCACGCAGACATGGGGAGGACATGCAGATTTCACACAGAAAGGACCCAGGCCACCCAGGCCACCCAGACCTGGGGTAGCGGCGCTACCCACTGAGCCACCGTGCTGTCGCCCTTTGACCTAAAAGAGAGAATCATTGGGCATCTTTAGAGACCACTAGTCAGGAACACTGATCTAGAACTTGATTTAGACTGAACTTCTTGTAGGGATATCGAGGGGATTTTACTCTATGAATATGTTCTTGTAGAAGAAATCATATTTACTGATGATGATAATGATGATTATGATGATTGGCAGACAGTGATGGCTCATGGTTGCCACCTGACTGACGAGGAGCTGAAAATCTTCCATGAGAAAGGAGCAGCGATCTCTCACTGTCCCAACAGCAACATCTCGTAAGTGTAACCTCAGCTTAGAAAAGTCGCCTAATGTCCCATACTAAAATAACACACAATCTTGCCTATATCATTTCTAACAGATATGTTTCTTGTCTCTGTCCAGTTTGATCAGTGGCATGCTAAATGTCAGGAAAGTTCTGAACCACAAAGTCAAGCTGGGCCTAGGCACAGGTGAGCTCTGACCGGTCTGGTTTCCATATGTGGTTTGCGTGTGTGTACTTTCTGTTCACACAATGATTAAACAAGATATGATAGGAACGTTTCGATGCTGTAGACGTGAAAAGGTGGAGTCAGAGCCATGCCCATGGTAGATCTGGCTATTCTTCGCATCTGGGTCCCAAGCAGAATAGTTAAAACAAGCTTTTAAATACCTGATAGATCCACTGGTCAGACACGCAAAGTAAAACCCTCACATCAGTGCAGGACTAGTGCCAAGTCAGCCACTCTGCAGAATTAATTGTTGCATTTTCAGAAATCATCATTTTTACATGACCTTTTTCCTTCTAAAAAACTAAAACAATGACCAGAAACGCCAAATGTCTCTCAGTCCCAACTGATCAGAAGTAATCTCTACTACTGAAATGATGAACCTGTTATCCAAAAGGTCAAGTCAAGACGATTTATATATATATAATTTACAACAAAGCATTGTCTCAAAGCAGCTTTACAATTTTGTTTTATCTTGAAAGGCCAATCCCAAATTGAGCAAGCCTAGGGCGACAGTGGCAAGGAAAAACTCCCTGAAAGTAGAAGGAAGAAACC
>JAUZST010005722.1:0-40942 GCA_034779995.1 Parotocinclus haroldoi | reverse complement strand
TGTCGCTATACGGTTGGGATAAGTAACGGTGTCATAGCAACACCGCCTGTTTACAGCTCTGAATCTAGCTTTATATAAAACCGCAGATGTATGGGGATTTAATTTGTTTCTCTCTTTCTTTAAAAAAAAATAAATTTCGTTTTGTTTACCGTATTGTAATACTGTTTTGGTGTTTACTTTTCGGTTATTAAAACGTTTTAAACTCAGCATAGTTTGGATTCCAGGGAATATTTGTTTAACGAAATATTTGTGACGTTAAAGCCGTTTGTTTTTAATCGTTTATCTGCTATCCTTTTTTTTATTCCGTTTTGAGTGCGTTTTGTGACTTCATTATATCTTGCCTAATAATTTTTAACATGAAATATAAATATGTTTATCCAATACATTTTAATCGTTCATTTATTAGGTTAGGTTATTGAGGTTTTTTTTAATGTACTTATTTTTGAAAGCCCATCAAATTTCCAAACGTTAATCTCACATTGTCTAGACTTTCTCTGTTATCTTTGGGTTGGGGGCTAAAGGAGGTCCCAAACAGTTCTGTCTGGACACAGTTTTGTGTATTTGTGTTTGTAGGTGCTGTGTGCAGCCGGGAGCAATTCCCGAAATTCCCAATGGGTGAGGAGAAGCCGGAGACCCTGGATTTCGTAAAGGATTTTCAGGAATATCTGAGCCAGCAAACCCAACATGTGAACATGATCTCGGGCTCGGTCAGCGGCGTCAAGGACTCGGAGGAGCCGGGCGGTAAGAGTTTAATGCCTTCATTAGCCATCATACCCGGCTTATTGTTATTATTGTTGTTATTATTATTATTGACTTATCTCTGTTCCCCCTAGCCAGCCCTAAAACGAATAGTCACAGTCTATAGGGTTTCAGTCCGTGTAGAGCTCGAGGTTCACTCGTGTAAGCTTAAACACAACATTATATGGATTTACAGAATAAGGATAATCCAGTTGAATTGTAATTCGTCTAGCTTTGATTGAAAAGCTTTTGGCGCAGTTTTATTAGCAGTATTTATTTTCGTGCCCGCTTCCAGTTCTGGGACAGAACGGTTTGGACCATGCGGCGGTGGACATGTCTCTGGAGGACGGTTCGAGCATGCTGGTGGACGGCTTCGAGAGGACGTACGACGGAAAGCTGAAGTGCCGTTACTGTAACTACGCCACGAGGGGAACGGCGCGGCTCATCGAGCACATCCGCATCCACACCGGTACTTCAGGAGCTAAGGGCTAACTAACGAGAGGCTAAGGGCTAACAAAGCTAAGTGCTAACAGAGCTACGGGTCACAGTTGCTAAATCGCTAGGAATCAAATAATATGCACTGGTTGTAAGCCATTGGTGGAATGGTGCGTTATGGGAAATGTAGTGAATAGGGAACAAATTGGGACAGAGCCCAAGTGTTTATGCAGTGTAATGGAGGCACTGTCTCTCTCTCTCTCTCTCTCTCTCTCTCTCTCTCTCTCTCTCTCTCTCAGGTGAAAAGCCCCACCGTTGCCACCTGTGTCCTTTCGCCTCGGCCTACGAGCGCCACCTAGAGGCTCACATGCGCTCCCATACGGGCGAGAAGCCGTACAAGTGCGAGCTGTGCTCTTTCCGCTGCAGCGACCGCAGCAACCTGTCTCACCACCGCCGGCGACGGCACAAAATCCTCCCCATGAAGGGCGCCCGATCGGCCCCGCTGACTCACCGCAGACCCATGGGCGCCCTGCCGAAAAGGGGGCCCTACGGGCGGCGCCACATGGTGGAGTTAGGACTCCACAGGAAAGAGGCGGGCAAGAGCGATGGCAGCGACGAGCCAAACAATTTGGACGGCCACTACGTCGGCCTGGCCCACGAAGACACGGAGAAAGCAAACGACTTGGACCACAACCCGCTCAATCAGCTCTCGGCTCTGGCCGGTCAACTCTCCAGCCTCCCTTCGGAGGCGCCCAATTCTCCCGGCGCCGACTCGCTGCCCGAAGAGAAGCCCTCTTTCCTGATACAGCCACCGGCCGCCATGTCTGTCAACGTCCCGTGCCCCATGGCGGCGTTAACGCAGGCGCCGGAGATCAGGGACGCGGCTCACTGCAGCGACCGGACGAGCACGCCGACCAACAGCGGTACCAACAGCCAGCCGGGCACGCCCAACCCCAGCCAGGAGCCGCAGCTGCTGCAGCACTGCCCGCACTGCCACATCTACTTCCCGGATAACGTCCTCTATACCATCCACATGGGCTGCCACGGCTACGAAAACCCCTTCCAGTGCAACATCTGCGGCTACCGCTGCAGGAACAGGTACGACTTCGCCTGCCACTTCGCCCGTGGACAGCACAAACAGTAAGACCCGGGCAGTTCCAGACCCCCCCCCCCCGAGGGTACCAGCTCTCCTTTTTTTTTTTTTTTTTTTTTTAAGCCAATGTAGGAAACCTTAGCAAGCAGAACGAGACGCAGCCGGGCTCCCGATGGAACGCGCCCGACCTGGAAGCAAGGTCGCCCCTTGTGGAATTGAGACGGAACCCGGCGCGCTTGCTAGGCAGCATAACTAATCGCATATTTGGTCAATGAGACACGACCGGCTGGCGCTATCCCAGGACGCCGGGATGAAGCACACATAACAACGATCATCTTGGGCATAGAACCCAGAGCCCCGTTTGCAGCCTCTCTGGCGCAGTTATTGCTTCATCATGGCAGCCTACGATTTACATCCCAGCTCGGCCTGCGATTCTGTAAATACCCGCGCCAGTCCGGCAGAATCAGGATGGAGCCACGCCAGAGGCTGGGCGCCATTCCTCCCGTGTGTCTCTTCAGGATGGCGCTGGGACAGCGTCACGAAACTGGATCGAACGAACAAACGGGACAATGCTTGCATCGGTTCGATCATTACCTTTCTTTATTAAGAACCTGAAGTGTTTTTTGATTTTTTTAAAGTTATTTATTGTGCAGAAACATTTTTTTTTTTTTTTCTTGTTCAGGAGAGGCAGCTAGCGGACCCTCGTGCCTCTGATCCAGCTGTCAAAAACGAGCCTCTCACCGAGGTGGATACTAGTAGTATTAAGTAGTCGTGTGCTCAGAATTGGTAATATGATGTGTCGCTATTGTCAAAGGAATCATCGGTTTTCTTTTTTTTTTTTTTTTTTTGGGTTTTCAGGCGATTTACCCTTGGAGAAATGCACAGTAATTGGTCTGGACGGTGCATTTCTCTCAAGTGCCGTTCAGACGTCTTGCTTACTAGTGCCCTATTTGGTGCCCTATACAGAACAATCGGATTAGCGAATAGGGAACGAGTGCGCAAGGGAACAAATTAGGACGCAACACCCCGTAATTGAACTTTTTATACTCGCGTTTAGTCACGTCCTTCCTCCCCTTGTTCCATTTCTGTCTCTTTCTCTCTCTCTCTTTCTCTCTGTACTACCGGAGGTGCCATGTTGTGAATGTATGTGGTATTTGTGGTGCTATTAATAACTAATTAGCACATTTCATCACGTTTTAAACTCACTAACCCAGTTTTGGAGTATTGATTATTGTACAGAAGCTCTTCTGGTGAAATTGGTGTTCGAATTCATGTCAATAAATTTGTATAACGAGCCACGTTTCTGACCCGTTTTCACAATGCTGACCCGTTTTACGGCCGGTTCGTGATCGGCGCCCACGGTTCCCTCCGTCAGAAACACCTGAGGGTTGTATGTTCCTGAGCTAATACGTAGTCGTCAGTCGTGAACAATCACTTCTTTATTGTTTAAGCCAGGTCTGTTATCGTATCGAGTTTTGCAGTCAAGTCAAGATGAATCCAAAATAGCTTCAACATTCAAAGGGGCGGACGTAATCTTTGGCCGACTGACTAAGCAAAGCAGACAATCTCGTTTCACCTTGTTTTATCCCGATTTATCCTAACCTGAAATCCACAGGGCACAGATGCCCAGGACAGGGTGCCAGTCTATCCCTATGCTCTGTAAAACACTGACTGGTCACCTGTATAGGTTTGGCTCCCACCTTACCTGCATTTCATTCATTCATTTAAATGTAATTAATGGAAATATTACATTTTTTATTAAACCATTCATGAAGTGAAGTGGAGTGGAAGGGGAAATTTGGAGAATGGAGAATCAAGTTTGATTTTCACTGTGTGGAAATGGAAATGGAAGATTTGTTTATTAGCTTCTTGTTAAAAATGATATACACCTTACTTACCCGACTTCTCCTCCCGTTTTCAAACTCTGACTTCTGTTTTACGCTTCTTTTTACGTCGGAAGGGACGAAATTAATCTGTTAGTAATCGACTCCGAACCGGGACCAGAAGTACGTGCCAATTAAATACGACGTATTTTCGCGCCGCGCTTCGTGATCCACAGCCAATCAGACGCAGGAGATTTTTCCCGCCACGTAGTTCTCGGTTATAACCCGTCTGACAGGATTTCCAGTCCAGCTGGTGGCGACAAAGCATCGGGTGATAAACAAAAAGGTTTCTAATGTCTATTAGAAGAAGCAGACCCTGGTGTTTTAAATTAAATTACATGCGGTATTTACGCATTATAGTAGCTTCTGTAATTTAATAAAAAGCAAGAGGTGATGAGAAACAACACGGACCGTTAATGACCTGAAACTCGTACCGTAATCAAAACCAGCATCAGAAATACAGAATAAAAGATTTTATTCAAACTCCACCACTTGATTTGTTATATTACAATCGTTTGTAAACAGGTAAACATCGTCCATGATCGAAAATAATGACTTACAGTTGATTGACATGACATGAGAGATAATACAGGACAATACTAAATTATATGTCACACAGACTGACAGCTAAAATGTGTCGAGACTGGGCACGATTTCAATAAAAAATCAAAAATGAAACCAACAAACTCTAAAGACATGACTACTTGGCTAGCATTGATTTCAGACATGTCATTAACCCTAATCCGAACAGGATTCAATTTACGTGCACCTCCTTTAGAGGAGCTACGGTTTGATTTTGTGTCCGTCCAGATCGGCCACCTCAGTGTTTTTTTTTCCTCCTCCCCTGAAACAATTACAGATAGAACGGCATGCTGTTTTTTTCTTTTTAACCAACTTATAACTTATCATTCGAGTCTCACCCAGCTGCGCTATTTCATAAAGTCAGACAACTCCTCGTTCTTTGAAGTAACGTTTTGCTAAGTCTCTAAGCAGGTTTTCGGTGTACGGTACAGTATTGCTTTGTTTGTTTTGATATGTATTATGATTGATATTACTGCTCTGCCATTCCTTCCGTCTCTGACTTGGTCTTGGTCCTCTCCATGTTTTGTTTCTTATAATATATATAATATATAGGGAGTTTTTCTTCTTTAAAGATGCTTTAAGGCAATTGCAGTGTAAAAAAAGACGATCTTATTTTCGTTAGTATTTTTTATTATTTATTATTTATTATTTTCGTCGTCGTTTTTCACTGCGAAATACTATTTATTTCTATACTTCCGATATTTACTTAACATTTCTACTATACAGTATATCACATCATTTTGTCTGAAAGCTCTGCGCTCTATTTCATTCTAGGTTTCTTCATAAGTTTCCTTCGTCTTGATATGTAATGTTGATATGCAAACGATTATGAGATAAGTTGCGTTTAAGCTACATTCCGCCAAAAGGATTTGGCAACACAGAATACTAGGGATAATGAGAATTAGTGCTTTAACCTGAAATCCTGATATCCTAGGGTAGACGCCAACTTTCGCCATGACTCATCGTAAATATTGCTACGCTGATATTAGTCGCACCAATGGCCGTCGACGCGAAAGTGCACATTTTAAAACTTAAAACAGAAACATAACTTCAAACTCAATTCCTGAACGGTTTGGTAAAAGTTTAAATTAAAAAAAGAGAGATTAATACATCATCGAATGCACTGATCAGATCAAGATTTGGTTTGATAACTAGCTAGAACACAATCATGGTGACCCGGATTCAAATCGCTCGGACACAATTGGCTATTCATGATAGAGGGGATCAAACATCAACCATGGTCATCCTACTTAGCGTCCCAAACAGGCCGTACCTTACCATACTGACCAGGACAAATAAATAAATAAAACCACGTGGTCTCTGTTTAGATGCTAAACAGTAGTGGGAACTCAAGTAAGGGCCCCCAAAACAAAACAAAAAAAGGGTGCTACCGAGGTTCTTTAATTGATCAAGTAAGAGAAACGTGACGTTTAATCGATATTCAGATTAGTCGTCGAGTTTCTGCGCGTCCCATCCAGAACCGGACGAGAATAAATGCCTGTACGATAACGAAGACGAAATGTACACGAGTAGGAAGGCACTGGGAAAGCTCGAGACCCGTGGACAGTTGAGCGTTTGTAAAAATAAAAATCTGAAAAAAAAAACCCTGCTAATACGTTATAGTTTTGTTGGGGAGAAAAAAACAAATCGGAGAAAAGAGCCTTAAAGGAACTTTCCGTTTGCACGCTGATTTTCCATAATAAGAGCAACAATAATAATACTAACAATTACAATAATATAAAAGGAAAATACGTAGAAATCTTCAGGCATTTAGGTTTTTTTTTGGCAGTTAATCAACCCTTAATTACAAACTCTTGGTATCTTCGTTGATTTCTTGGTGCTACGTTCATCTTCTAAAGATGCTAACTACAAAGTGTAATTCCGTATCACAGTGCTGAGCCCAGTCGTCTGAGGCTTCATGGGAAATCTAGTCTTTCCCGTTCAGAGCGAATCCATGCGGCTGTATTTCACCCGACCCCCCGGAGACGATCGGACCAGCGTCAGGAACCACAGAAACGGGCGCCACGGCAACAGGGGCTGATAGTGATGAGGGACGGTGCTCTGGACGTTTTGTTCCAGATAGCAGAAGAAGCGAAACCACCAAACGCGAGAAAACGCGTTAGACTTCGAACTCTGCTTCAGACACTGAGAAAAGAGGGGAAGAAATCCAATTAAAAAAAAAATAAAATGTCATGAAGAGAAAAAGAGAGGCAACTACAAGGGCGTGTTCAGACAAGAGAGGAAAACAACAGAGCAGAGAAAATGTGTTGAAATAAAATAATATGAAACCAATAGAAAAGAAAAGGAAGGAATAATTACAAAGGAAAAAGGATAGAAATAGATCAAGAGAAAAATAAATTAAATGAAAAAAAAAGATGACCTCTGGGGGATTTGGAATAATAAAGGGAAAACAAGACTAGAGATGTGAAAGGAAAGCATGAAAAGCAAAAAGAAAGGCAAATGATAAGAAAGAGAAAAGGCAATAACAGACAAAAAACAAAAGAAAGAAATTGAAAGACAGAAAACAACAAAGAAGTGTAATGAAATTGAGAAATTAGCAAACAAAAATCTATATTGAAAATTATAAAAGAGGAAAGGAAGAAAAGGGGAAAAGGGAAAATAAAGAAGGAAAAAAAATATGGAAAACAGAAAGGAAATACGAGTCACAAGCGAAAAGCATGACTGAACATGAAATACAGGACAAGAAAAAGAAAAAAAAACCATACAAACAAGACGCGAGGATAACGAAAATGGAAAGATAAAGGATCATACAATCAAAAGCAAGGGCATTACATAGATATAAAAGAAACATATAGATTTAAAAAGGAAAACGAGCAGAAAAAAAAGAATAATGGAGAGACAAAGGGAATGAAAAGAAAAGGCAAATATCCTGACAAATAAAGAAAGGGGTTTGTACCGTATCAAAGGATTTCCACACTGTGTGTTCAGTACTGATTTAACACCTTTTTGAGATTGGTCACTCAGACTCACCTGCTGATTGGCCATGGCGTGATACCACCAGAACAGACGTGTGGTGATGAAATAAGCGACCACCACGTCCACCGTGTAGTGATCATGAGCTAAGAGGATGCAGAAAATCCCCGAAACGCTCAGAGACCAACACAGCCAGTGATAGATCCAGAACCGCCGAGAGGAATCTGCGCACGCACCACACACACACACACACACACACACACACACACACACATTAACTCGAGATCAATGAACTCATTATGTTGTCCTGCATAAAAATCCCAATGTAAGTCATGAAGAAGCATTTTGAAGCCTCTGCATGGAGATAAATCACCTGAAAAAATATCACATAGTACCGGTTAAAATACAAAGACAGTCAAATGGAAGAGCGTGGGATTTTAAAATAAAACGAAACAAGCGAGAAAGAAACTAAGGCAAAAGGAAAAAAAAACACGTTACAGACGAAAATAAAATGGAAATAATGGAGTCAAAAGCAAAGACCGAAGATTAAAGATGTTAATGTAAAATAACAGGAAAAACAAAAAGGCAAAAACAACAAACACTCACAAAATAAAAGTAGGATCAGCACAAAAGGCAAAACACATAAATAAAAAGGACATTAAAACAAGGGAGTGTATCGACTGTAAAAAAAAAAAAAAAAGAACGTTACCAAATGAAAATGTGAAAGGAAACGTGAGACGAGAGACATCGAAGGGGAAAATATCGAAGGGGAAAATGAAAACAAAGCAAAATGAAATATAAAAGCAAAGAAAAATAAAATGGAAATGAAAAGGGAAAATACAGAACGGTAAGGAAAACGAGAATAAAGATCAAATAAAGAAAAAAGAAGAGTAAATCAATATTACCAAAAGGAAAATTAGAAAGAAAAAGAAAACAAAGCAAAAAATAAATAAATTGAAATAAATAAATAGAAATAGAAAAGAGAAAAAAGAAAAGACGCGAAATAAAATAATAAAACACATAAAATAACGGGGAAGGGAAAAAGAAAAGGGGACGGACGAAGGAAATAACAGTGAGAAGGAAAAAAAAAACCAAGGAAAGTTCAAAACAAACAGAAACGTAATGAAATGATTTACATGGGTGTTACATGTAAGCAGGTTTGACAGCACCGGTTTCTCTGCAGTTTATTGGCTATTTAATGGTTTATTATGTTTTTATTTAAACGTTCTTATTTCAACATTCTTAACATGTAAAAGCAAAAACGAACAGGTAATAAAAAATGCGAAACAAAAGGCTCCAAAATAGCGGCGTATAAACCGGAACTGCCACTAGATGGCAACAATATTGCTACTAGTGTGTGTGTGTGTGTGTGTGTGTGTGTGTGTGCGGTACTCACACTCTTTAATAAAGAGGTACGTGAGCGTCAGCATGACGGTGTGACCACTGTACAGATAATCTCCACACAGATTGTGAGCTCCAGTGATAGATAAGCCGCCACCTGAGATCATTTTCATCACCCGCCTCATCTGAGCTTCATAATCGCCTAACAGCTGGAGAAAACACACACACACACACACACACACACACACACACACACACACACACACACACACACACACACACACAGACACATCTAACAAATAATAAAAAGAATTAGATATTAAGGATTGCTGTAAGGGACACCCCTATCTTAAGCACATTTGAAATGTGATTCTACAGCAATATTTGACTAACATTAGTTTATTACACTGCTCAAACAATTGGGGGATATTCCATTTTGGGGTATCCCCTAATTTTTGTGAGCAGTACAGTATCATTCCTTGTACACTCAGCGATCATTTTATTAGGCACACCTACACTTCACTTCCACTAACAATTCAAAAGCACTTTGTAGTTCTACAGTTACCAATTGTAGTCCATCTGTTCCTCTACATGCTTTGTTTGTCCCCTTTACCGTGTCCTCTACTGGTCAGGACCCCCACAGGACCAGAACAGATCTATTTGGGTGGTGGATCATTCTCCGCACTGCAGTCACACTGGTGTGTTGGTTTTGGTGTTAGTGTTTGTATATATATATATAAATATATATATATATATATATATATGTTTTTTATATTTTGGATCAAATTTGAAATTTGAATTTGTCACTCCGTAATACTCTTTTACACTCATTTTGATTCCAGTCTTTGTGAGCGTTAGCGTATCTTAAGTCTTTTCATCCTGTTGCCCTTCTGAAAAAAGTGGTTTCTTTTTTTGGCTGCTGCTCTGCAAAAAAAGATGATTCCTGATCAAGCTTCTTCGGACTGAGAAAGCCCCTTAGCATTCCATGGAGAGGGGCTACAGAACCTGTATTTTCTGGGTGAATTGTAATAAAGAGACTGATATTATACATGTTCATTATGTCATTGCTAAAACAATGGTATTTCTAATCTAGTGGTGACTTTTGCACGGTTCTCTATACTATTGATATGCAAAACAGAGGCAAACAAACACCATATTTCACCCGAGATGGCAATACCAGCCTGAGTGTAACACGGCATGAAGTCAGTGGTGAAGCAACACTACAGTAAAAGGGTGCATAAACAATTAATTAATAAATGAACTAATGAATACTCTACCACGCGAGAAAACTCCACTGGCTCCAACATGCAATGAGCCAGTGCATGCATGAAGTCATGCTGATGGGGAGACACAGAAAGAGACAGAAAAAGAGAGAGAGAGAGAAAGAGAAAGAGAGAGAGAGAAAGAGAGAGACAGAAAGAGACAGAAAGAGAGAGAGAGAAAGAGAAAGAGAAAGAGAGAGAGAGAAAGAGAGAGAGAAAAAGAAAGAGAAAGAGAGAGAGAGAGAAAGAGAGAGAGAAAAAGAAAGAGAAAGAGAGAGAGAGAAAGAGAGAGAGAGAGAGAAAGAGACAGAAAGAGAGAGAGAGAATGAGAGAGAGAGAAGCACAGACAAAGACAGAAACAGAACATGTAAAAATAAACAAAATAAAAATAATGATTGAGTAGGACAGATAATGTCTGAAACAAATAAAAGGGATGTACAGTGGAACCTCGGTTCTCAACCACCTCGGAACTCATCAAATTCGGTTCTCGTCATTTGCTTCTACCGGAGTCGAGCCATGCGACTCATTTCAGCCGAAGCACAAACATTTTCAACACATTATAAAAAAAAACTTTGTTTATCTGTTAATCGTTTTGGCCAATTGGAGCTCAGTGTAAGTGTTTTATACGTGAATTATTATTACTTCTCCTTTCCATATCTCCATTATGATACAGCACATAATGCCTTATACAGTGTGGACTTTCTGAAGATCTGGAAGGGATTCTTTCAATTGACATTTGCAACAGACATTCAACAGAAATTCGCTAGTACTCGCCATTTTTGGTTCTCGACAAGCCTTCTGGAACGACTTGATGACGAGAACCAAGGTACCCCTCTATGAACGTGTGTTACGTTGTTGATGGAATGAACCAGATTACACAGTTAAATACACCAGTCTCTCTGGTGTATCACACACACACACACACAAACACAAACACACCATGTTAGAGACAGGTGCAGGATCGCACTTACAGGCACGAGCTTCCAGTACCATTTGGAGGGAGACTATCCAACAAGAAGGGAGAGGGTAGAGAAGACAAACAGAAAGAGCAGCAAAATGCCAAAGGTGAGCAGTTAAGAGTCAGACAGGGAGAAAGAATAGAATAGAATACAACAAAGTAGAATGGAATAGAACAGAGGGATCAGATTGATTTGCTCTAATCGTCTGATCAATAAGGGTTCAATCGAGTAGTCACACAATCAGTGGACAAGCTGATCAGGGCCAGTGCATGCCATTCTGGCACTCTAGGCATAACCAATGTTAGTTAGTTGGTAGTTATGCTCAATAATAGTATAAGAATAGACCCAAATAAAGGTGTGCACCATTTAACCTCTGTATTACGTCCTATGAAACTTTGACCTACAGTGACTGGATGAAATACTGTGAGTATGCACTTAGCTTCTTGCCGCTGTAGCCTGTGATAGAGAAGGAAGAGCTGTTTGGAATTCTCGCTAAAGCATCAGTTTTTGGGTTTATATTGTGCTGGACAACAATTATTTGATACATTAGTATTGGCACTATCCCTACCCTGATTTCAAAGTAATCCAGTCAAACACACGTCCAATTTAAACAAATAATAAATTAATGTTTTACATCTAAGTTAGGGCGAATACTGATATCAGAATTTTATCAGTAAGAATTCCGTGATATGTTTAACTTCGAATTTTTTGAAGGCACTTTGTACAGTGGAATGTGCTAATAGGTTTATTACCGGATAGGTTTATTTGCAGTTGGGGTGTGTGTTTGGGGGGGGGTGTGTGTGGGGAGGTCTGGGTTCACACCAGATACTGAAAGTAAAGCTTCACATTCTTTTTCCACTTAAATATATGCAATACATTTTGCTAGGTTGCAACCTTGTGCCAAAATAAAAAAAGCAAGCTTTCTCCATCACGCTGCATTCAGAACCCCAAGGTGACAAACTGAAACTTTATTTCCCCCAAAATTTCTTTCATTTGGGAAATATGGAGGTCTCTGTGCTCTTGGGAACTTTCAGTGCAGCAGAATTTTTTGTAGCCTTCTCCCGATATGTACAGGTAATTTTTTTCCTTCTCATGGCTTTGGCTTTTGCTTGGATATTCCTTGCTACCTGTGACACCTTATATAGATAGTTGTTCTTTCCAACAAATTTCAATGTGTAGAAACATCTCAAATATGATCTCAAAAATTTCAAATCGTCATAGCTGTCAAGAGTGTGAGTAAATTTGATAACTTCCAAAATTCTAATTTTCCTTTGTCACTATGGGGTATTGATTGAATAAAGACCCAACATAACAAAATGTGTTATGTTTACAAAATGAAAGGGTCTGAAGACTTTCCGAATGCAGAGTCAAATAGACTCTTTTCCTCCATAGATAAAATTTGTGTAACTGGCTTCTCTCTGTCTTCAACTGTAAATCGTATAAAAAGTTGAGACAGTATGGAAAATGCATACATATATATATATATTCTGTTATATATACATTGTTTTTATTGTTTTCTTTTCTATATTTCTTTCAATTTTGATGTCATTGTAGATGGTATGAACCAGACGTTGGTAAAAAAACAAAAAAAAAAACATTAATTCCTGCATTTCAGGAATGCAACACATCCCAAAAGATTTGGCAAGTCGAAGCAGGTTACCAAGGTGGTACCATAAAATCAAACCTCCTATTTTGCAGAATCTGACAAAACGTGCTAAAGACAATTCCATTGCTTTACAGTGGATGTCACCAGACAAAATGGACTGTGATTATCACAAACTGCATTCCCTGCTCTGAGTAAAAAGACTTTTGTACCTTATTGCCCGGTGTCCTTTAAAATAGGACTTATACAACCCATAAAACATTTGTTTCTAGGTAACAGAACAGCGATGTGTTGGTATGTTTTGAACCTCTCTGCAAATTTGCCTAGTGGGGTTGGTTGGATGCACTGGCCCAAAAAACAATCAAGGAGAACGTTGCAGGCTTGCATGCTAATCAGGGTTTTCAGAGTATTTCTGTTAGAGTGTTTACCTTACCTTCTGATGACATGGTGAGTCCATCAAATGTTGTTTCAGTTTGAGCTCTTTCTCACAGAGCTCCCTGGTCCTTGAAATGACCTTCGGCACAAAAGGACACAAGCTTAAAGTTTACAATGTCATAAAAAGCGTGTTCACAATAAAAACAGAATAACCTAGATCTGTGAGTTAACAGTACACACATCATATTCTAATATACGGGTGTCCACAATTCGATTTTCCACCAAATTATAAGTTTTACATTCGATAAAAGCGTATTTCAGGCAAAACACTGCGCATTTTCTTGTATACGTTTCTAAACAAAAAAGCTTCAGTCCGCAGCAATTAAAATAATTTGAATAACTAGAAGCATACATAAATAAGTGCTCTCTTAAACATACATAATCACAGTATACAAAAGTATACAAAAGTTCAATTAAATATCTGTGTTTGTTGAACTGCTTTATGCCTTTGCTTCCCTCCTTGGTTAGGCGGAGACCCTGTTATCATTCTTAGCTTGTCAAACACCTTTCTGCATCACTTGCGTGTGAAAATACAATATACAAATCTACTTTAACATCTCGACATATATTAAAACATGTGTATATTAAAATATATCCAGTTTCCATTGCGGGATGGAAGACACGCCAGATATGACGTACGATTGAGCCCTCTGGTGTTAAAAAAATGCGATTGCATAAGATGTTATAAAGTGGATGCGTGTGCAAACTGTTGTTATTCTAGTTTTCTTATCTGCATTTTTAAATGATTGCTTATTCTAGTATTCTATTTTGACTAATTAATTGTTGCATTTTGTAACATTTCAGTTGTAGATGTATGATGACTTTCTGTGGGCACTGTATACACATATGTAATGGGAATGGATCTGGGTTCCACCACGACCACAGTGCAACATTTAACATGAACATTGCTGACCTTGTTGATCCAGAAGAGCATGGCCTCCTCCAAGTGCAAAGGCAACTGCATGTCTTTGGAAGAGCTGAAAGCAGAGAAGCGTTTGATGCTCAGCAACACCCGCTCTACACTCATCATCTCCACCGTGCACGCCATCATCAGAGCATCAATAAGTGGGATGTGGGAGCTCTGCGTACACACGCAGACAAAGAGTCAAAAACCATTCCTAAGCTCTAAAGACAGGTTTGAGATATTCTCAAAAACAACACAAACAACACTGAAAAATGGTCCATTAAGGTTTAAGGTCATTTTTTTTTACATTTATGGTAAAAAAAAATGTTAAAAATGTATTTAGCAGACACCCTTATCCAGAGCGACTTACAACTCTTACAGTCTTCAAATCCAAACAACGGTGGGTTAAGGGTCTTGCTTAAGGACCCAACTGTGGCAGCTTGGCAGAGGTGGGATTTAAACCCTGGACTATCAAGTCCACAGTTTTGTAGACTGTGGTGACCTAGTGGTTAAGGTACTGGACTATGGACCAGGGTTCAAATCCCACCTCTGTCACAGTTGGGTCCCTGGGCAAGGCCCTAAACCCACAACTGCTTGGATTGTAAGACTGCATTAATTGTAAGTCGTTTTGTATAAGGGTATCTGCTAAATTACATAAATGTAAATGTAAATGTAGTACCTTAACCGCTAGGCTACCGCAGACCGCAATTCACAATTCACACCCATTAAAAACTGCTCATTTAGGATGCTTTTAAGAAATGCTACAGATTTCTATCCTAAACTAAACCCAAATTGTTTGTGTAATCTATAGAATAAACATTTTTTGAAGATCGTATCATAGAAAACTGGAACAGATTTACAGGCACACCCACACGTTCCAAGAGGTAGCTATAAACACCCTTCACTTTTAATTTAACCTGAATAAGAATGTTTACATTTTTAAGCTCTGTCACATTCTTTAGTAGATATAAATAATTGAGATTAAAATTTTAATTGTCTATTCGTGTAAAACACAGATAATGTACAAGCCTATAGTGACTGAACAGTCTTACTTACTAGCCGTGTTTGATTAACAACTACTGATTAATGCTAAAAGAGAAGCACTGCATGGTCATGAAAGAAACTCACACAGATGCCTATAGACATACAAATAGAAAATGGAAAACATGACAACTGTGTAAATATCAGCACGAACTATAAAAAAATGTAGAATTAACTAGACAACTAACAAATACAGCAACATTACTCAGCACTGCCCTCTAAAACCTTTTTGTTCTCGTTAACCCAATTACGTCTCACTGAATGCAATTACTGATTTCTTTTATTCAAACTTAGTTGTCTCAACCCAGTACAACCAATTTACGTTAGTTACAGAAATCTTCCAACTGTGGAAAATTAGTGCAGTCCCACATAATTGCGATCGTGTAAATTAATTAATTTTATATCAAATGACTGCGATTAGCTGATTCCATGAGAGTTTTCATTTGTAAAAGGTCAAATACAGTGAAGCATCAATTACAATCATTTTAAAACCTGTTCAATATTACTACAACTACTACTACTACTACTACTACTACTAATAATAATAATAATAATAATAAGACTAATAAAAAGAAGAAGAAGAAGAACTGACTGAAATTAAGACTAAAATGAAGACTTAAAAAGAACAGCAAATTCAAGTAGCGTCTCTATATCTTTAAACTCTAACAAACAAGTCTAGTCAATGACTTGTACAACAAAATTAAAAAAAGGTTAGCTGCTGAGACATGACAGCATATAAATACTCCTTACACCAACACATCCACCCCAAATTGGGTATAAAATCACACAAATGAATGGACAACCAACTCCGCTTCAGTGGATTTCATCACAGCTTTTTCCGCTGACTTGAATTTCTCCAGGTTTATGATTCAATTATTGGAGTTTTAGCATTTAAAAGTAAACTAAATATAGAAATAATTTTTACAGGTGTGCACTATTTAACATCCATCTGCTTAAAGTCTGCCCTCTTTCATTTCTGAGGTCTTAAAAATGATCAGAAATGACAATAAGAAATAAGATTCTGACTTTGAACACGGCTATAAAAAAAGACTCAAAACGGCAAAGGAACTGCACAGCACTGCCCAGTGTATGACGTTACAGCATACAGTACTATATCGAATTCTAATTACCATATTTTACTTAACAAGCTATAACAGACTGCTATATTAATCGCCGCTTTAAGTACAGTTACACCACCTGAAACTGCTTACAAAAATGAGGGCACAATTCATAATGGGATATTTAATTTTGCAGTATCCCCAAATTTTTGTGAGCAGTATATATATGGTGCAGTGCGTTTTGCTTCTTTTGCTCTCCCCCATCACTGTCTGCAGCGGGTTCTCATCCGGTACGTTGTGGTTCTGTGTGAAGCTTTGGCAAGAGTATAATTCAGACTTTCCCTTGAAAGCTCACTGCCTTACCAGTTGCGTGCTTGTCTACATTTGGACTAGAGATTGTTCCAAATCAGTTCACGCGTCTAGAGACTTTTCTGTGAGAGTTACTCGTGTTTGTGTGTATGACTTTACAACACTTATTAGTAATAAGCTTTGAATGCTGTTCGTAAGCGTATGTGCTTGTCCTACTGTAAGCAACAACGATAAATTACCCTTTATATTTGCTACAATAAACTAAAACAACTATGTGACTATGATCATGTTCGCTCAGTGTCCATCCCGATACATGTCCTGTTTTACAGACCATAACGCATGTGATAAACCACGCCTGTATATTTGTAATGATCTAAAAAATTTTACCAGAACTTTTTTACCGAGGGTTTGCAACGCGAAATCTGCGTGGTGCATTTATTCTGGGAAATACACTCCAGACCTTCCCTGTGACCCTAACCAGGATCAGGGGTGAAACAGGATGCATGGCTTTGCTTTTAATCCGTTTTTTTATCCAGTACTTAAGAATCGATTACTTCTTTTTCCAGTGAGCCCAGAGTTCCCGGTTGAGCCCCAATAGTCCCCGCAAATATCCTGTGTTTGAATTTTCTCTCCTTCTGATCAATTGTAATAAATGAAATAAAACCATCAATAAATTCATGGTTACAAGATTAGCAAGTAATCAATTGTATTACTTATTTTCTGAAGAAATAATAACTGAATAGAATAACTGCACTCCTCTAAAACCAATTACACAAAAAAGCAAGCACACACACATACAGGCTGTGAGCAGATGGTAATCCTGGCTTGTTTCCCCTACTAACACACACACACACACACACACACACACACACACACACACACACACACACATAATCTATTGTTGTCTCTCAAAGCTTAAAAAGCCAAAGGTCAGCAGTCTAACACTCTCACCATCCTGATGGGGGCCGAGGCGAGGTCATGGTGTGTGACGGGCGTGCCATCAGGCTCGAGGACGTGAATGGACTGGCGGGCGAGCACCTGCAGGACAGAGTGGTGTGTGTGGCGTGCGGTCGACTGCTCGCTCAGCGAGAGGAACAGACACACTCGTGAGTAGAGCTCTGCCGAGAGCATCAGCTCCAGCACCGGAGGCTTGATATGCTCAACACCATACTGATCTACGTAAAACGGGTCTCTCAGATCAGCCGGGACACAATCTGGAAGAAAAAGAAAACAAAATAGTAGTAGTGAGTGGTGAGAATAAGAGAGAGTGGAGCTGAAATAGTGAGAGTACAACGTAGGGAGGGGTGGCATGAGGGGCAAAAATCGTGTGATGTCTTGATATCGATAAAAGATGATACTTTGGCAGTGTATATCTTGAGTCTAGAGGTATTTCGAATGAGTTTGAGTCCATTTCTATCAACTACCTGAAATGGCATGGTGCTTTTCGCTATGTAATTAGTGACGGCGTTAGTTACGTCTTGAAATCTTGTCGTAAGGCACAATTTTATGCCCAATGATTCCGCTAAGGTTTTCTGAGTATGTTTTTGTGCTGGTACCTCAGCTGGTGTAAGCCTGTCGTGGACGGCAGACTCTCAGAAAGTTTATGTTCTGTGTGGTGGTAAGTTGGCAGATAAAATAGAAACAAGTTAGTTGTTGATTTGCCTTTAACAGCAACTGATGTCCGGCATCTTTTGAGCCGAACCACATTCATGCGATTAAATGGCGCAGTGCAAAAAGAATGATAAAGTCAGAACTAGAGTGAAGTATAGCTGTATGCACAGCAATAGCAGTAATGTCTGAAGATACAGATACCTCAGGAGTTAGTTCATTTAAAAAATTTCTGCTTTTTGACCACACCTTTCTAAATGTTTTAGAATTACATGACGTCAAATTTCATTACAAACAAAAGAAGCGCAACAAGCATTGTCCATTGAGGCAACGTTCCCGATATCTGCCCTTAATTCTGCTCCAAAATGAGTCGGTGTGGAACAAAAAAAATCAATAGGCACCGAGGCTCGTTTATAAACAGGGCAGCTCTGCATCTGCCAGTGAAATGGGCAATTAAAAACAATCCCTTTACATCGTCTGATCTGCCACTGCAATTAAATGCAGCAATGAAATGTTTCGTTTATTCTAAACCAAAACTTTTTTCTGGCACTCCAGGGAATCGTTATTGTTTCTACCACGACACGGTTCAAAAACATTTTTTACCTATTTTTTAAATACTCTTACAACTCTCGGGTATGTAGCATGGGATCATTTTCTTCAGTAAATAAATGGACATGCTGGGGAAATACAAACATTGCTCACTTTTGAATAGCAGTTCCCTGTCAGTCGCAGGCTAAAATTCAACCTTCAACAATTTCTCTGTACTTTTTGTTTTTTTTGTGTGCTGAGCATCAGACTAAACAATAAATTATATATAATTATTTAATTAAAATTAAAATTATACACATACATACATACAGTTTTCATCCACTTCTCCTGGTGTGGGTCGAATTGAATACAGTATTTGTGATTTAGTACAGTATTTGTGATATAGATTCTATGTACCTATTTGAATTACGTTATTTATTTCACAAGTCATTCATTTTTTCCTTCTTTCTTATCCACTTGATCCTGGACAGGGTCGGGGGGCACGCACTCCTTTATACACTCACACACTTGGGACACTTTAGAGCATCAGTTAACCTAATACACATGTCTTTAAACTGTGTGAGAAAACCGGAGTACCTGGAGTAAACCCATGCAGACACAGGACCCAGGCCGCTCCACCAAGCCACCGTGTCACCCTACTCAAATGCATGTCAACTTGATAGGATTACTGATATTCGGTTGATATTCGGTCTTTACTAAAAGATTCCAGTCAGGTTCATACTAAAATCGTTCTTTTTTTTTTTACATGTCTGAATTGTTTGGAATAAATATTATTACATGTTATCCTCCTGAAATAGCAGAAACAGTGCTTTACACTATCTGTGGTCACCGATGGGTTGCCACTTTCGAATAGTCTGTACTAACTTTTGACTGTTATGAATAATCAAATGACTGTTATAAATGTGAGGTACCTCATTCTAAGACAAAACACCCGTCATACTGGTGAAGAGATTTAAACCAGCATCCCTAAATTACTCTAAATGACACAGGCACTGACACATTACTCAAATTCTGCAGTAAACCTGAGCTGAAATTCATGCCATAATGAAGTCGGTAACAAGTGACATTTGGATTTTTGGAAGACTGAAAGGTAAACAGTCAACTAATCTGATTAGAGTATGAGGAAGCTTAATCAGGGGAAGACTGTCTGGACTGAACCAGGGCTGAATGAGGGGGATGGGGTTGTGTGTGATTGTGCGCTATAGTGTAAACTGTGTTACAATATTCAGCCATGGCAATCACTAACAAATTTCAAAAGATCAAGACACAAACTCAGTTGTATTTGATTCTTTCTTTTAATTTAAATCAAGTATTGACTTTTACCAAAACTATTTTGATGATGACAACCCAAGCATTGTGCTTTTTTAGAGGCCCGTGTATGTCACCTGTACCTATTAAGGTTTTAAAATGAGTTGCGTTTTTTTTTAATACAACCCCAAATCAGAAAAAGTAGGGATAGTATGAAAAGTGTACTGCCATCCAGACTGGACAGTCTTTGGTCTACACACACAGCATCTATTTCTTAAAAAAAAAGATTTGGAATACTGATTCATGTGACCATAATAAATGTTTCCATTAGGGCTCGTTCGATACCATCTTTTTTAATGCCAATACCGATACTGATACTGCAAACTTAAACATCTGGCGATACCGCTATCAGACCGATACGCTGCTACCACCTCTTGACGTGCATACGCTGCACTCGGCTAATTCCACACAGCTGACATGATGACCGCGCTGCTAGCTAACAGTTTTAACTCGAGTTCCATTGATAGCTCACGTGACACAGCTCTGTTTACGGCGTGTCGTTCCAAATTGTAGTAAAGTATAAACATAACAGGAAAGATTTCGAATGTAACTATTTTTCCCCCAGCCGATCTCCGATCCAGTGATGTTGCCACATATCGGGCCGATACGATACAGAATATCGGATCGGTACAGCTCTAGTTTCCACTGTATGATGGGCCATCCTAGATGCCTCCCAGCATAGAGTCTGAATATGAGGCATCTTTATTTGTAAAGTTTTAAGTGGCATATTTGAATGTAACTCTGTATAGTTCAGGTTTGTGCCCTTGCCCTTTATGCACTGAACGTCCTCCAGATTCCTTGAATTGTTTAATAGTATTGTGCACTGCAGAGGGAGAAAACGATTAATCCCTTTCAATCTTTCTTTAAAAAACCTTACATTTAAACATTACACTAATCTTCTCACGCATTTTTGGAAACAAACCGGAGATCCTCTCTACCCGCTTTTCCTGCTACCAATTGTAACGATTACAATCATATGGTGACATCACCTGTTTGAAATCATTACTTAGTAATTATGTACTTATTACGTCATAATTATTATGCAACGACGTAATTATCATTATGTATTTTTTTTTTATTCACGATCAGTTCTAAATTGCCCCTGTCCCAACGTTTCGGAATTAGTTGCAGACCTGAAATGCAGAAATGGATGTTTACTAAAAAATGAAATTAAGCAGGCAAAACATGAACACTGCCTGAAATTCGATAAAAGTCAAAGCACACATTAGTACACAAGTACAAAGTACACATTACCCATACTGTCCCAGCCTTTACTGATTTGGGGTTGTATTTCAAAAGTTACTGTTAAAAAATACATTTCCAAAGAGTTTTTCGTCACCCCAGAAGCACGAACTTCACTGTCTGTTATTATCTGCAACAAGCATCCTTGTCAGTGTCCGAAGCTGTGGATAAACATTTCGCAAACCATTTTGGTCCAAATGATGCAAACTGATCTAACCACATGGTGAAATTATTGAAGTCTGTGAACGAGTCATCATTTGTAGTTCATCACGGACTACAGCATGGATTAATTCTCCCATATCGTCAATGGCCTACATAACACTCTATTGTTTCCAATCTAAAAATTGAAAGCTTTCAACAAAATTAGCATCTTTCCTCTGTTTGTGTGTGACCTGGTCTGTGCGATGCTCCTCTCGTCAATAAATAATGCTTCATGCTCAGAAATAGGTCAGAGGGACATGTGCATGTCCCCCTGTCGACTAACCACACCCTTCAGCCAAACTCAGGCTGTTGATTTTTCACCTTTTCAACCCGAGCCTGTAAAAAAAGTGAGCTTCTCATGGAATCCCCAGTCTGGTTCCAAGCAGCAAAGAAAGTGTTAAAGAATACAAACCTGTGACTTTTATTTCTCAAATGATGAAGACGCTGGAGGGTAAAGAGGGTGCTGTAAAGGTCCTACTCTATTAATTCAAATTTAGGGAGCTTAGCATCGTAGTTAAACTACACTGCTCACAGAAATGGGGGATATTTCACTAAGGGATATTTTATTTTGAAATATGCTCACATTTTTGTGAACAGTATTTATATACAAAAGCCAAACAACCACAATATTGCATTAAATACATGGGGTTTTGGTATGAAGTTTGCCCTCAACCTTCGTTGCTACGACAGCCTTTGATTGTTTTCCACTAGGTTTTGTAACGTGACTGTGAGTTTGGCTTCTGATGTTAGACCATAAGCCCTGGCTTTCTTCTGACATTTTAGGGTCATTTTCGATCCGGTTGAGCTCAAGGTTCTGTGCAAGCCAACTAAGTTCTCAAAATCCAGCCAAGTTCTCAATCAAAGTTGGTAAACCAATTCTCGCTGGACTTTGTTTAAGGACAGCGGGGCAGAACGTTGATGATCTGACCTATATATGTGCCATACTGAGAGTCATTGGTGTATCAGTACAACCCTCAATACTGAAATAGCATGGCTAAACAACTACAAGTTATGTCCATTAACTTATTTCTGTCAAAGACACCTGGTTCACCAACTACCTTAACCACTAAGGTGACTGTGGTGGCTTAGTGGATAAAGTACTGGACCAGAAAGTCCTTTTACAAACAAGCCACTGGAGCACCATACTGAGTACATCTCACTTTAAATATAGCCCAGAAACGTGTTATTTTCAGACATTTTCTGCGGACTTAGCTGTAGTGGGGTGCGTCAATGATCGTCGGTCTGTGACTGCATGAGTCACAGGAGAATGGTGTAATCGCCAAGGTTACAGCTCAAGTGTGGCCAAGACCAAGGAGATCTGGTTGGGCTTTAGGCAAATCAAGAGATCCCACTGACCCTCGTCTCCATCTGGATTAAGTAAGTAAGTATACATAGTGGGAACGTGCAGGTATTTTAGGGTGCACTTGAACTACAGAATGACTCCACACGGAGACCGGCTACAGGAAGGAAGTGTGTCACCTCTTATTTATAAGACAGTAAAACAGGAAGGCAATTTTGCAGCTCCAGTGTGGCCAAGACTAAGGAGATTATGTTGGGCAATCAAGAGATCCCACTGACCCTTGTTTGCATCTGGGCTCAGGAGGTGGGGATACTGGGCATGTGCAAGTATTTTGGGGTGCAGGTTACATCAACACTACAGAATAGATTCCGCAAAGAGAAAGAATATAGTAAGGGACTGTGTCCCTTCAAATTTATATCACAGTGAAACTTCAAGTAAAATAAATAAGTGGAAAAGACATAGGTAAGCACTATTTAATGCCCATTCCATTAAATATGTACACGAGACACAAACACGCAGAGACACAAACACGCAGAGACACAAACACGCAGAGACACAAACACGCAGAGACACAAACACGCAGAGACACATGTGCAGAGACACAGAGACACACACACACCCATAGAGACACATAGGAGGTCAAACTTCTCTTAACTCATACAGTCCAATTAACCTACTACTTTTCTGTTTTAATTAAACACAAACACCTTTAATTCTAACTTACAATGCATTCATGTAAGACGGACAACATGCACACACACAGACAAGTATTACAGTCAGTAAAATTCAACTTTCTGCCTCATGTAAACATGCCTACTCACATACACACCTTAACTTAGAATTTTGTTGTAGATATTACATTTGAAGTGTTTTGAAACATTTTCGTGAAAAACAGATCAAATGTTGCACAAGCACACACATACACGCGCACACACACACACACACATACACATACACACACACACACACACACACACACACGCGGTCCATACAAACAAGTATTTTAGTCTGGAGATTAGTGATGTCACTTTTGTTAATTCAGTTAACTTCTGCCTTCCACACAACCTTTATTACATATAGATTTTGTTGTGTCATCGGAGTGTAAATAATTACATAACTACACCTCGCTTTTAGCATTCAATTTGGCTTGAACTTTTCTTTGTTTATCACACACACACACACACACACACACACACACACACACACACACACATACACAGAGAGAGAACAGTGATGTCAAACTGCTGTTAATTCTACAGACGTGGCCAAATGTTTTGATGGTTTTCACGAAGATGCATCAGTTTTTATGGTGGCAACTTGTATTAACTCTTAAAACTCATTCATAAGACAGACAAGATGCCTCACAACACACACAAGCATACATGTTTACAGGTACACACACACCAAGTATTTTAGTCTAGAGATTAGTCGTCTTACTGTTCTGCTTTAATGCCCTTACACACATGCACGCAACCTCCAATGACTTTACAAATATATTTTGTTGTGTAATTATTACAATCGCAAAGTGTTAATAACCTAAACAAACCTTAATAAACCTTACTTTTAGCATTCCATTCCTTTTCTTGTTCATCTCTCTCACTCTCTCTCAAGCACGCACGCGCACACACACAAATTTGTCTAGATTACTGATCACGTTTCTGCTTTAATAGCCACACACACACACACACTCACACACACAACATCTAATAATCGTACTAATAGATTTTGTTGTATAATTATTACAATCTCAATGTGTTATTTAGATTTATTTCATGTCGCTCTTCAGCATCAATGGCCATTCAACAACAGACATACGGTTACATCAACACTCAAAACTATTCTCATATATATACTCACTCACTCATTCATTCATTCATTCATTTTCTTAACCGCTCGTTCCTAATCAGAGTCACCGGAAAGTCGGTGCCTAACTGGCAGCATGGGGTGCGAGCCAGGAACACCGTCGACAGGGAGCCAATCCATCATAGGGCAGACACACTCACACATACACACATTCACGCCAAGGTCCATTTTGGAAACACAAGCTTAACTAACACGCATGTCTTTGAATTGTAGGATTTAACAGGAGTAAACCCACACAGACACAGGGAGGACATGCAGAATCCACACAGAAAGGACCCAGACCAGTCCACCTGGGATCGAGCAAAAGACCTTCCTTGCTTTGAAATGACAGCGCTCACTAACTAGATTACTAAACCATTAAAACACACACACACACACACACACACTAACAGCCTTGAGGACAGGAGCCAATCTCACTCGGCTAACCACAGTTACTCACTCGCGACCTGGGAAGAAGCTTCTTTCCCTTTTCAGTCTTGTTCTCTCCATCACAAACACTCAGATCAGGCAAAAAGACAAAAACGACATTTACCTTCTCCGTAAGCTTTCGCGAAGAGCCAGCGAAGGTTGGCATCGATTTTAGCCCGGGCCGAGTCGTAAAGCTCTGGCGGTACGATTTTGATCTCAAGGCCATCATCTCCTCCATCTGCCTCCATTCTGCAAAAAATTAATAAATAAATAAATAAATAAATAAATACACTCATAATATACACATAAATCTGATCAGGGCACGAGCTAAAGCTAAATAGCTTCGAATCTGTTTGGGTCAGTAGTCATTTAACAAACCCCACATTGCACTAAATGTTATAGATTTCTAATGTGCAGTGTTCTAGACTCACCAGCCACTTTACTGCAGCCAAAAAAGGGGCGGGCCCAGTACTAGTGCACTGTATGTAATATGGCGGCCAGTGATGCACACTCCCAATCACTTTATTAAGTTACAGAACGAAGAGTGCGGAAGTGCATAGTGCATAAAAGTTGCCAAATCTCTGCTTAATCCGTAACTGCAATCCTCTGGCATTAACATCTGCAGCAGGAACTTCATGACGTGTTTTTACACCACCTTAAAACGTAAGGCACATTACAAAGGAATGTCGGATGGAACAGTGTAAAGCACACTGTCACTGGACCCTGGAGCAGTGGAAGCATGTTCTGTGGAGTGACGGCTAACGCTTCTCTACTTTCCACTATCATGGATGAGTCTGGGTTTGGCAAATGCCAGTCACATACCTGACTTATAGCTACTTTTTTCAGGCTCCTAACTTCCAGTTAAGGGAAATCTTACCGCTTCAGCATCCCAAGGCATTTTGGAGAGTCATACCCTTCCAACTCTGTCTGAACAATTTGGGGAAGGCCCCTTTCTCCTCCAACATGACTGCACTCCAGGGCACACATAAAAATCCCTAAAGGTATGATTACATGAGTTTGGCTGGGCTGACTTCCCAAATTTAAACCCCACAGAACGGAGATCGCGAGCCATGCCCTCTTGTCCAAAATGTGTCCGACCCTCACAAATGCTTTTCGGGATGAATTAGCCAAAATTCCAACAGACACAGCCCTCAATCTTATAGGAGGCCTTCCTAAAAGAGCGACAACTGTAAAGGTGGGACCAACTCCATATGAATGCCAATGGATAAAGACTGGGATGTCATACACGCTAACGTAGGTGTTCAGGTGTCCCAATACTTTTGTCCACACCGCCTATGCGCTAGCTGTCCGGCTATACAACAAGATGCTTAAAAACACGACACTTATATGTATAAGAGTACTATAATTTATTTAGGATAACTATATGGATATTAGGTTTAGCCACAAATTCCATTTAACAGCCAGAGTCCGCGTGAATGAATGAATGGATGAACGGATAAATAACAGTAGTAAATACGTTACACCTGACAGTTGTAGAAAACCGCAGCAAGACGTCAAAATTTAAAGCACACATAAATCGAATTACCTTAAGATATGAAGAATCCAGCTCCCAGAATCTGTAGAAACGCAAATGATAACCCTGAATCGCCCGTTTATATTGGAATAGGTGTAAAAATCGGCTTTCCCCGCTACGCCCAACAACAGCCTACCAATCCAACACAGCGGCCTCCGCTACATGACAACCAATAACAAATAACGTTCATCAAAAACAAAACGCAAAACAGCAGTTTCAAGACTAAAATGTAAGAAACGGAGGCATATCGCTAAGCGGCTCGACCAACATGGTCACTAAGAACGAATTGAGCGGTGCTGTCGCTTAAAAAACGGCTCTCCATTGGATTGAGCAGGTTTGTATGGAAAGCCAAAAGGTCCAGTGAAGCACATTGCTAATGAAGTAGCGCCTGCGAATGCAGTGGATCGGTCTCTATGGTTAGCCTAAAGGACAATAGCTGTTCATATGCAATGTTCATAATACACTGCGTTTATTTTATCTGTAGTGGCATTGTGTTAAACATCAATATTTAGATTGGGGTATTTTTAAATTTGGTATTTTCTCAGGTACAGTTATTTGGTATACATGTATGAGGGTCTTTTCCAGTTTAGACTTAAACACTATAAGACATGGCAGTAGAGCTCGTATTAAACAGGGACAAACTGCTGCCAAAGGGCACAACCAGGGGTGTCACCAGGCCCGTTATAATGAAGATTGTGCGACAGTAAAATGTTGCTTTGCCCCATTAAAATTACAACGGCAAAAAGTCAATTCGTTCCTATCAACCTTTCCCTTTGAAAAAGTATTTTAAGTGTGCAGAAGAGTACATCTGAATGCGCATCACGTCAGACCTTGAAGCAGATGGGTTACAGCAGCAAAAAAACGCATGGGTGCAATACTGGAAGTTGAAAAGGCAAAGTTTGGAATTCACCCGGGCTCACAAAAATTCGACAACATTTACCCTGGCACTTGGTGGGACGTGGTGGGTCATCAGAAGATCGTAAAAACGTTGTCTCAGTCTCGGGTTCTTGCGCGACATTCTGAAGGTTTGGCCAAAATTTGGCCTAAATTACATGACAGCATGGATCAATCCTGTCTGTTATCAACAGTTCAAGATGGTAGTGGTGGTATAAGGGTTTGGAGAACATTTTCTTGGCACACTTTGAGCTGCTTAATACCAGCAGGGCACCATTTAAACACCACAGCCTACTATTAGTTTTGTTATGACCACAGTGTAACAACTTCTAATGGCTATTTATAACAAGATAACACACCATGTCACAAATCTCTAATCATCTTAAACCTTTTCCTGGAACATGACAATAAGTTTACTGTACATGAATGCAGTGAACAGTCAACAGATCTCAATCCAACAGAACACTTTTGGCTGCAATGGAACAGGAGCTTCACATCATAGATGTGCAACCAGCAAACCTGAATGCCAGTATCTGCATGATGCTATCATGTCAACATGGATCAAAACCTTCAATTAAGTGTTAAGGCAGGACTTATACACGCACCGACCCTTTTATCACAGTGTATCTAATAAAGTGGCCGATGATTGTATAAGACCAAGTGGGCCAAAAGGAAAGTCTCTGGATACACAATTTTATACTAAGAGCATCCATAAAAGTTGGTACATTATCTGAATCTGCCACTATTTCCATAATCACAAACACACACTCATTGGGGGAAGCGTGTTGTGTTGAACTGATTATATAGTTGTATTTGGTAATTGGGTAAAAATGTGTTTAGCAAACATCTATCGAACAATAGTTTGATCTTTTAACTATTTGGCATCATTTTTACCAAAAGAGAGCCAGGCCCCACATTCCGGATTACGAAAGGCATCCGCTATTCTGTGCTTTATACTGTCATAAATATAGTTAAGTGTAGTATTTACCTTATATTTATTTATAATACTTTTGAGAATGAACTCCAGGATGTTCAGTCTTTACTGCTTGTCAGAGAAGGTCCTTAGCTGTCAATCAAATAAGGGGGAAGGGTAAAAAGCAGTCTATTTTTACATTTGCCATCTGGGTTCAAGTCAAGATGTTCATGTTGTAGGAACCCCCACATTCTAGCTCCTCAATCAGCCACTTTACCTACATTCTAGGTTATTACAAATCAATGATTTGACTTAGAGTAGATAAACTGTATATAGTTTTACAATGTGGAGGAAAGAGATTTAATGTTTAGTATTAGAACTATTTATGGCTAGCATTTAGGCCTGGTCTTTGTGGTCACAATAGAAAATTGCGTTTCTGAGGTTGTGTGGTAGGAGGTGGTGTGCTTTTTGACGGTGCACTTTAGAATTCTTTGCTTACAAAACTCGGTCTGTATCTACTGCCGAAAGTCTCTCATTATACCTTATCCCAAAGCTGCTCTATTGGCAGTCCGGTGACTGTGGAGGCCATTTTAGAACATTGAACACATTGTCATAATAATATTAATAATAATTATTATTGTATATAATATAATAGTCCTTCCTGTGTGGAGTCTGCGTGTCTTCGAAAGCAGTACACTTTCATGTTGTTTATGGCACATTTTGACCCTGCCATCAGCTTCAAGCTTTGACATTTTGTGCATTAAGGGATGCTCTTCTGTATAATTTGGAACAAATTGCTTTGAATCAAGTGGTTGATTTTCTGTTCGAACCAGTCTGGCCATTCTCCTCTCACTTCCGACATCAACATTTTGGACCATTCTGTGTAAACCCTAGAGATGGCTGTGTGTGAAAATACCAGTAGATCGGCAGTTTCTGATACACCCAGACCAGCCCTTCTAGCACCAACAACCAAACCACGTTCCCTTAAATCACCTTTCTTTTCCATTCTGATGCTCGCTTTGATCATGTCTACATGCCTAAATACTGTAAATATACAGTAATACACACTGCTCACAAAAACTAGAGGGCATTCCGTTATAGGATATTCATTTTGAAGTACCCCCTATTTTTGTGAGCAGTATAATATACTATAATGCACTAAACTTGGCAGAAATGTCAAAAATGGAGATACAGAACATTATAAAAGAATGTCAGTTTATTGGTTCAAGAAAAATATTTTACAGTGTTCTTGCGCGTTCAACAAATTGATATAACGATATTCTTTCAGCAGTAAACCATTTGTTCAGTGTTTATAAAACTTAACAGTTCAGACGTCCCCTGGTCACTTCGGACCATCTTGGATGTCACCACAGTGCAACACATACACAATTGTGTACATTCTTTGTCTTACACACACACACACAAACATCTTTCTACAGGTACAGCCTGGGATATTTAAGCTCTTACAAGCCTGAATGTTTAAAAACGTCCAATTAATTTAGAATTTGTTGTTGTTGAAGATGAAATGAAACATTTTCTGCAAGGACTTTGGAATGGCAGAAGAGGGCAACACCGAATCTACTAAACAAAATAAATAAATCATTATGCTTCATACACAAATCTCAGTTGCTTAAGAAAGGCGGTTAATTTCACTAATTTGCTTTATACAACATCTCAATGACTTGTACAAACTGAACGAGCGTTCTGAAAAGTCCATTTAACAAAACTTTGCAAAAATAAAAAAGTAGTTGGACAATACATGGCTTAGTTCAGTCATCTGTTTAAATATACATATTCAGTCGACATGTTTGTGATGACCCACCAAATTATACCCATACAAAAACCTCTTTAAGACTACAATTTTTTACAGAAATCTAAAGGCTGGTTTAAAAAAAAAAAACCACATAAAGTCTAATTAATACTGAATTTAAAGAAAGAACAAAATATCTATTTTAAAAAAGCACTTCTATAATATTTGCTCAGCAGACAGTAGTTCTATTTTTTTCTGTCTGAGCAGCTTATTGATAAAATACAAATAAGGTGTATAAATAAAAATATTTTTATAGTAGTCCAAAAAGCACATAAATAAATAAAAAAAAAAATCTTAAAAAATAAGTAAAACCAGTGTAGGTAATAAAGTAGTACAAAGTCATGGAAAAAGTCTTAGCAGTATATTCAGTCATCCCTTTTCATCGTTTAGTCTTTATCACTTGAAAGCTTCAGGGATGTGGTTGAGGTGAATGCTGGTAGGCGGGCTCGAGATTCCCTCTGACCAATCGGACAAGTTGGAATGGGGCGAGCAACTAGACCACTGGTCAGGAGAGCCAGGGGACGGTGTCAGGAACGGGTGATCGGCGACTTGCGGTTGGTGATTGGGCGTGTTGTCCATGGGATTGGAGTAACTATGCTGAGAGGGAGGAGTCAGAAACTGGTTGCTGGACATGGTCAGACGTTGCGCCTCCTGCGGCAGAACAGTTTGGATGGGGGCGAGTCCAGAGCTGGACTGAAGGTCCACGCCGGTCAGGTCGCCCAGGAAGTGGTGAGAGAGGACGGAGCTCGAGTTTTGATGCTGCAGGTGGTTCTGATGGGCGTGGTTAGACAGCAGGTGGGCTGGTGCACCCAGATGGCTGCTTTGCATTGTGGGATAGCCCATTACTTGAGGTAAGTTAGGGGCATGGTGCATGGTGGGTATGATGGCCGAGAATCCAGCTTGTTGCTGCGCCCTTAACAGCCAATCACACGACCCCGATTGGGCCCCACCTGCGCCGTTCGGCACCGGCAGATGAGATAAGCGTGGAGGGGCCGAATCGAAGGGCTTACCCATACCCACGTGTGCTCCGCCCATTTGGGAATCGACCAATCCTTGCAGGTGGTTGCCGATGGGCGGGGACTGATGGAAGGGTGACGTAATCATCGGCGGGGAGGAGACGTCAGATTCCACAGGAGACAGGATGCTGGCGTCGACGTTCTTCTTCTTCTTCACTTTCATCTCCTTTCCTCCCTCCTTTCCTCCAGGTTTGCGAGCTTTCTTAGCATTGTTCATATTATTGGTGATGGTATTGCCACCAGGGCTAGCTCTGATACCCAGGAAAGTCTCGGGTGAGCAGATCGGAGGAGAATGAGTGAGAGCGGACGCCGTTTGGACCAGGTTGTATTCTTCGAGCAGGCGCACAATGTCGTGGTGCATGCGCTCAACTGCGATGTCGCGCGGCAGCTGATCCAGGTGGTCTGTGATGTCACGGTTGGCCAGGTGATCAAGCAGGAGCTTGGCGGTCTCGTAGCTGCCTTCACGAGCTGCCAAGAAGAGGGGTGTCTCCTCCTAAATATGATAAGAAACAATAGTTATAAGTGGATAAAATGACAAAGACAAATAGAAACTTTATTTTAATGTAATTACAAAGTGTTCAATATCTGTAATAAGTATGAATCTACATGTATCTATAATAATGTAATATGGAAGAAAACCCACTATTGTCACAATCACAGTTTTTCGTAACTACATTTCCCATTGCTCATGACTCATGACACTCCCTGTGACACACACTCCTGATTTCCTCATTTAATGCGGGAGAGCATCACACTCTATATCGTTTACCCAGAGGCAAACTGAAATTCAAAATTCACAATAAGGTTTCTGCTGAATATGTATTTATGTGTATTATCAAATTCCCATGGTAATACTTTAACATGCTGTATAATAAGCGTAGCTTTAAAAAGCACTTCAGTTATTCTACAACTGTTTACATTCTTATATTTTTTAAAAATGCACCAAAATGTTGGTCCAGAGAGCGGAGACAAATGCAGATAGCAAACCAACAGAGTTAAAAAAAGGCATGGATTCACATGCACATGGCTTCACCTCAGCCGCTTCATACAAGGGATTTAACTAGCAGAGGGTGTGATTAAGGAAATATGGGACATATGGGAAATATAGGGTCAGAGCATTCTATATGCTGGCATGGGGGTGTGAGAAAGTCTGGGATGGATTCTGGAACCTTCTGACTTATGCAGCAGATTAGACAGTTAAATAAGTTTAAGACTTTAAAAAAAACAAAAAAAAACACACACACAAAAAAGGCGTGCATCATCTGCGATCACACTGTCTAACAGTCTAACAGACAAAAATAATCATAACTGTAAGATTATTAGAAATGAATTGTAATGAATATTAGAAAATAATTTGAAACAGCATTTCATTTGCTCTCCTGCGCTAGTCAGCGCTGAAAAACAGATCTTTGGTAGACCAACAGTGAAAATGCTGGCCGTGTCATTATTCTGTATTATTTTGACCCTTTTTATTTGCATGGCATTCAAAAAATAAACAAATTCAATGTGTTTCACATTTAAGCAAATACTCTGAGTAAGTAAAATCCTTTGTTTCACTTCTTATTTTGGTATGCATTTTGGAAAAGGCAGTCATTATAAATAAGCTTCCAAGTGACTTCCGTTGTGCTGTGGCAAGATGTTGGAGTGACAATTAAGTCAAATCACGTCAGATAACATGATCTCAAGACAACTGTGTGTGTGAAACCAAAGCCCTGAAGACACTAAAGACAAAGATTTGTTTAGGGTGATCTTCAGTAGTGTTAAATAACTTTAAATGCAAGATTCCTTGCATTTAACAAAAGATTCCTTCAGACTTAACAAAACATCAACGCCATTTAACATTTTCAGTACAGGTTGCCATCAACACACACCTTGTTGTCCTGCAGGTCTTTGTTGGCGCCGTTCTTCAGAAGGACTAGTGCAGCATCCACATTGTTGACAGCTGCAGCCCAGTGGAGGGCAGACTTACCTGCAGAGATTAGATTGATAAAAGGTATTTTAATTCAGTTTGAGTGCTAGATATATCAGCAGTGGCTCTACTGACAAGTGACGTGTTTCTGTGTCGGTGCGAGCGCTTACCAGAGTCATCAACAGCATTGGCATCAGCATGGGCGTTGAGGAGTTCTTCTGCCATACCCTCAACTGCTAAACGTGTTGCCAGGATTAATGGGGTCGTGCCATCATTCATGCGGGCGTCCAGATCAGTTGCTCGATTTCGGATCAGGATCTGCAGGTTCAGATAATGAAGAGACTGATTTAATGTGTGATAACTAAGCAATACATATCTACATAGTTGATTGTCTTTATGTTGTAGATAAATAATGTCAATGGGAAATTAATAAATGATGAATCTAAGCCTAGAGGACGGGTCCCTTTTGAGTCTTGGTCCTCCCAAGGTTTCTTCCTTCTATATTCAGGGAGTTTTTCCTTTCCACTGTCGGCCTAGGCTTGCTCAGTTTGGGATTGGCCCTTTAAGATAATATCATATTGTAAAGCTGCTTTGAGAAAATGCATTATTGTAATCAGTGCTATATAAATACATTTACTTGACTTAAATTCAAAGACCATATATTATGCTATACTACACTTATGTCACAGAGCAACACATTTCCTGTTGTATTTACAACATAAGTAGATATTTTAAAGAGAGAAGGAAACTTAAAAGCACTTGCAGCTTTGTAAAAGTGGAGTTTCTTTGCATGTTTATCCATTTGTTTCTCTGGTGTGCTACATTCAAAAAAGTATGTCTTACTCCACTTGTTTCTTCTCAGCACAAGTAGAAACCAAGGTGCTTACTCAGTCACTTTTTATACCGTAACTACTGTAGATTACTACAATGCTCTTCTGGCTGGTCTTCTAATCCGTACAATCAGACCCCTGAAACTCATTTAGAATGCAGCAGCTCATCTGGTTTTCAATCTATGTCACCCCATTGCTCCGTTCCCTTCACTGGCTCCCTGCGGCTGCCCGTATCAGATACAATACCCTGTTGCTCGCCTACAAGGCCAAAAAGGGAACAGTACCATCTTACTTAAAGGCTTTAATCAAACCAAGCTCAGATTGGAGTATCCCCACCCGCCAAGAGGTGTCTGTGGTTGAGTCCCTCCCACAAGTATGTCCGGTCATGCCTGTACAATGCCTGTACATGTCAACTCCAACACTTGGATTTAAACCCGGGACTCTGTGTTGGTTAGGTTACACACGCCTGGTGTACCATCCCTGCACCTATTTTTAGTTTTGCCACCTATGCCACTAATGAGTGGCCCTATGCGATCAAAGCCTGCACCCTGAAAGCTGTCGCCCTCCTAAATGTATTAATGTGAAGTTACTCTAGGATGCACTTGATTGTGTTGAGTGCCTTTTTAAGCACGTCTGTTTACCTGAAAGACTCCCTGAGCATCAGAAGCTACAGCAGCATGTAGCGGAGTACGTCCCGCGTTGTCTTGAGCGTTGGCATCCGCAGCCGACTCCAGTAGGCGCTTAGCAGCATCGGAGCGGGCATACCGGGCAGCCAGGTGCAGCGCTGTCTCACCTGCGCGCTCCGTCCGCTGGTGCGGGTCGGCACCGTGCCACAGGAAGTTAGCGATGACGCCTTCCTCGCCTTCTTCCTCTTCACCAGTCTCGCCGCTGCAGGAAGCGATCATCAGGGGTGTCATGCCATCTGCAGGACAGAGACGGAAAAAGACGGTAAAAAAAAAACGTGACTTAACGGAAGATAAGGAGTCTAAGGTTGGATTTGTTTTTAAAGACCGTATTACAAATCAACGACTGAATGTGGACATAATAGATAAAATCATTATCAAAATAATATCATAGACAGACCACTAATGATGGCTCAATATTTGTGGTGGAAGTTTGGAGAGGTCACTCACCAGGTCCGAGGACATTCACGTCCACACAGTCTGTGTCTGTGTCGCCCCGTGGAGGTGTTGGAGCAATTGAGGTCAAGCGCAGGTCAGCTGCGTCTAGATGCTGCTGAGTCCACTGACGAGGGTCTGGTGGTATACCGATGTCTGGTGTACAGTGGTCGTCGAACTACATACAAAAGGCATATAATTAAATTAATAACATTTGCACAAGCACGATTACTTGTATACACTATATGGAAAAATGTATTGGGACCTCTACAAATTACACCTACATCACAATGTGACATCCCATTCAACCCATTCCCTTTGTAGCTATATACTCTTCTGGGAAGATTTTTCTACTATCCAGAAAATAATTTGTGAAGTCAGACACTGATACGGCCTTGCTCACTACCTTAGTCCAAAGCCCAACGGCGTTCGATGAGGTCAGAGCTCTGTGTGGACCAGTCAAGTTCCACACCAAACTCACCCAATCACACCTTTGGGGACTTTGCCTTGTGCACTGGGGAACAGTCATGCTGGAACAGAAAGGGCCTCCCCCAAACTGTTCCCACAATGCTGAAAGCACACACATTTCCCTTCACTGGAAATAAGGGTCCTAGGCCAACCCCTAGGTCCTAAACAACCCCACAGCATCAACCCTCCTCCACCAAACTTTACAGTTGGCACATCATGCAAGTAGCATGTCTCCTGGCATGCACCATCCCAGACTCGTCCATCAGACTGCTGTATAGAGAGGAATGATTTGTCATTTCAAAGGACATGCTTCCAATGCTCCTAATAGTCTGGAGGTGTGCTTTACATTTTGTGACGCTTGGCATTGGATTTTGTCATATAAGGTTTGCTTAGAGGCTGCGTGTCATGAAGCTCCATCGCAAATCTTTTGTGCTAATGTTAAATGTCAGAGGAGGCTTGGAAAGCAATTGCTGAGTCTTCAGAGCAAGTTTTATGTGCCGTGCATAAAATATGTGATGGGACACAAGGTCCACACAAGTATATGAAATACCTGGTGTCACACACACACACACACACACACACACACACACACACACACACACTTACCCTAAAGCGTTTAGCATGCTCTTCTTCTGCCCACTCACTCAGCTGCTCGTCCATCAGAGTGCTATCAGAGTTCTTCAGAGGCCTTCAAAAAAGAAATAATGCATTAATGAATAAATAATATGACATGCATCTTGATTTCAGAAGCCTTTGCAAGCTAAAATTAATACGTAATATTTAAAAGTTAATAACACATTGCCCGGGATGGGTGTCACCAGGGCATGATTTCGATGGGTTGCACTGAATCCCTCCTTCCGCCTTGTAATGTTTATTGAGTTTTTCCTTTCCACTGTTGCCATAGGCATGCTCAATTTGGGACTGGCCTTATAAATCAGAAGATTATCTAAAATTGTAAAACTGCTTTGGGATCAAGAAAAAAAGGCCATAAAAATAAAGCTGACTTGAATTTGCTGTGCCTAAGTGAGGGAAGGCCAGACAGTGCTGCCTAGTTGTGACCCCCAGCTAGCCCCAAGATGGACTGGTGCTCCCTCCCAACGCTTGTGTAAGGAATTTGAGAAGTACAAAACGACACAGATATTCAGGAGTGCACACACTTACTTGAGTCCCACCGAGTCTTCCCCCACAGGTTCTCTTCGTTTCTTTTTGGTTTCGGTGACTTTAAAGCCCTCAGGGAACCATAGCTGGCCATGCTCGCGCTTTCTCTTGCGTGACAGCACAACTCCAATTGCAGCCAGCACCACCACGGCCAGGACGAGCAGAGCCAGAAACATGGGGTACATCTCCCCTCGACCGGGGGCTTCATTCTCACCTAGAAGCACATATAAGTGTTAAGATTATACAGACTCCTCTTCAATATATTATGAATCACACCGGTCTGAGTGTGTGTGTTCAGAAAACATCCAGATCGCATACAACATAGATTGTGGACATTAGGCGAAGCATACCTTTATGTGCATTGAAATATCAACTTACTTGTTACTGCCTCTATGATGTAAGGTACGTTGAGGTTGCCACTGGAGGCCAGGGCTCCCAGAAATGCTGCCACATCTGTGGCACTCTGAAAACACTCATCTGACTGCTGGTAGCACTGTCTGTTATCAATCTCCAGATACAAAATGGAGCTGCAATGTACCCAAGGGATCACAGTTAATATAGAGAGTAAAAGCATCAAAGTAATTGCAGTCAAAATCCTTGACAACTCCAAGACTAATTCAGTCACCAGAGATTTAAGGTGCTAATAAATACACATGTCGATCATGCACAGCCATTCTCACTTCTCACTGTTCGCGGCATGACCACTCACCCCTTTATCTCCATTTGGTCCAGCTCTCGCCGGAGCCGGGGCTTGAGGAGTGCCGACAGGCTCCTGGTGGCACGCTGGAGCAGGTGACCGGGGTTTGTACTCCATTCCTGGGCAGCACGTGTGTGCTTGCTCAGCTCGTGCTCGTTGCCATAATAGGGGAAGATGAGAGGTTCGCCAGTTGTGGGGTTGCGCCTGATGGCCACGTTGGTTCGTAGCAGGGAGCTGAGCTGACGCAGGAAGACCATAGAGCTATTGAGCAGCTCGGTGGGTGTCACGTGCACCACGAGCACAAGGCTGCCCACCGCAAGCCGCTGAGGGACATCCTCGGCACAGTCCAGGCCATCCCAGCCACACTCAGCACTATTGCAGCCCTGGTCGCAGTGCCCATCTGAGTAGTGGTCCTTACAGTACTGATCATACAAGGGACTGGAGAGAAACACAGTTCATCAGCATCATTACACATCTTCAAAATACAATGCAAGCCTGGATTGTGTGAGACTTACTTGCACTGGCCCTCAAGCTGGTGGCAGTCGAAGCCATCATAGAGGCAGCCGGCGCTTTGGCACTGCATGTCACACTTGCCGTCGTTGAAGTACCTCCAGCATTGCAGTGCGGCGCTGCACTCGTGCCAGGGATCATCGAAGTTGAGCGAGCAGTCGCCGCCGTCCCAGCCGCAGGCGTGACTGTTGCACGCTGCGTCGCACACGCCGTCACCGCTCCGTTGCTCGCACTGTGCCACCTCACACCGAGGCTCTTCCTCTTCGGAGTCAGACAGGGGTGGAGTGATATCCAGGCCACGCCCACCACTGAACGAGTAGTCGAGGATGTGGCACAGAAGGCCGTTGAAGTGCAGAGGGCACAGGCAATGGAAGAAAGGGGCATCTGCTGTTGCCTGGCAAGTACCACCATTATAGCATGGGCTTGAGGCGCACGGAGAATCAAGGCGCGTCTGGCAGTCCCATCCACTGAAACCTGGCGGGCATAAGCACCGTGGGCTTGGGCGGCCCGGAAGGCAAGTGGCACCATGGCGGCACCGTACTGAGCCGCATGCACTGGAGTCATACTCACAGGACGACCCAGAGAAGCCCTAGAAGAGGGTAAAGGCAGGTTAGGAACATTTTCATCACTGAGCATAGATGCAGTGTGGACACAGAACAAGCCCCTCCCAGCCTGTCTGCACTGACCAAGTCGCTAGTGCCAAGGAAACAAAAACATTTGCAATTAAAGTTCTCATTTTAAAGGGTTCGATTTTGATGCCTGATTTAGGTCTGCTGCCCCCCTTTCCAGTGTTCTGGATTTGAACCTTCCTTCACTGGTGCTCTGATTCACCTGTGTTTCCTTGATCCCATTCTGTTGTTTGTTTGTTTACACACTACCTGTATACCACACATAACTCATTATCTTAAATCTATTTTGTTATTTAATTTAAAATGTTATTATTTACTTGATTTTGCTATTAATACAACTTAACTATTTCAATTAACATCTAGGGCACCCAAGGAGGACGGGTCCCTTTTTGAGTCCTCCTTGGGTGGCCTAGATGTTTGGCCAAGTTTTCTTCCTTGTACATTTAGGAAGTTTTTCCTGTCCACTGTTACCCTAGGCTTGCTCAGTTTGAGATGGGCCTGTTAAGATAATATGATATTGTAAAGCTGCTCGAGACAATGCACCACTGTAAAAACTAGCTATATAAATACATTAAATTTGAGTCTTTTTGACTTTACAGACGGGATTTAAATTCAGTTCTGTGAAGTGTGGGATGAAGCTAGGTGATGACTAAACTGCTTGTATGCTTGCGTGTACTTACAGGAGGGCATTTGCAGATGTAGCCGTGCTTGGTGTTGCTGGCGACAGCACAAGTTCCACCATTTTTGCAGGGTTTGTCCTTACAGCCATCAAACACTGTGTCACAGCGCTGGCCTACACAAATTCACAGGTACATAAGTAAGGTTAGTGCTTAAGAAGTTCCAACACACAATTTAAAACCCCTCTAGATTACACTGGGACTGGAAACCTACACATGATTGTGTGTTTTTAGATCACATTTTGGTGTGTCCTTGTACCTGTATATCCCGTACGACATTCGCAGCGGTAGCTGTTGACCAACTGGACGCAGTTGTAGGATCCGTTGGGGTCACAGGGGTCAGACAGGCACTCGTTCACATCTCCCTCACACCTCTCGCCTACGTAGCCCGGTGGGCACACGCATCCATATCCGCCCACCTTGTCCACGCACCGACCACCGTTAAAGCAGCGCGTCTCACCCGTCTCAGGATCCACATCCGGGGAGCAGTCGTCCACGTCTATCTCACAGTGCACACCTACGGAGGGATGAAGCCGAAGAGACTTAGCATACAGATAGCGTTCATATTTTTATTTTTCGGTTCATGTACTATACAGACAAAACATTTGGGACACCTCTTCTAAATACTGAGATCGGAGTACATTTCTCCATAGACAGGTTTCTGCTCCCAAGTTCAACCTTCAAGATCCTTGAACAAAGTCCATAGAGAACTGGTTTGGCATCTCTGATTGACAACTTGGAAACGGGAATATCTTAATTTAACGTCACAGTTACGTTCCATTATCTAACCCTTTTAGAATTCCAAAGTCTGTGGTAGATGCTGTGTGTTTTTTTAAGTGTCCACAAACGTACGTCTCTATAAGGTATGTGTTTCCTTCAGTGGACCACCACTGGATGTTTTGCAGAAAAAGGCAAGTAATATTAACAGGGCCCACACGTTCTCCATCAAGCTCCTGTTTCATAAAATGAAAACTAAATAACTAAATAAGCTCTTCAGTTTTAGCACTTGTGCTTCACACGGCTAGTTGTCAATTTTAGCGCATGTGTGCGTTCTCACCTTGCGTTCCTCGAGGGCAGGAGCACTTGTAGCTGTTGACAAGATCGATGCAGGTGCCTCCGTTCTGACACGGCTGAGACGCACATTCATTTATCTCCTTGCTGCAGTTTACACCGTGGTAGCCTGCCACGCACTTTCAGGAGAAGAAACGGAGAAGGAGAGGGAGAAAATCACATTAAAGTCTCTACAGTTACAACTTAAATCCAAGTTATATAAACCAAACAGATGCTTCTTGTTCGACATTGGGTTTGGGACGGAGGCAGGGACTAAAAAAAAAAGACTAATTTCTAAAAATGGCATTTAAAAATGATTCTTGTCCCCTAGTGTAAATATAATATAAACATCTGTTGTTACTGGTATTGAATAATGACTAACATGGACAGGGCGGTTTTGTATTTTCATTTTTTACCTCACAGGTGTATCCTCCAAGGTAATCAGTGCAGGTTGCACCATTGTGGCAAGGGTTTGGCACACACTCGTCCACCTGCTCTTGGCAGTAGCTGCCCATGTAGCCCGCCTGGCACCGACACAGGTGTGTGCTTCCTGCATCCACACACTGGCCACCATTACGACACAGTGCTGTCACTGATACACCTGGGAGAGGGAGAGAGAGAGAGAGAGAGAGGGAGAGCGAGAGGGAGAGCGAGAGGAAGAGAGAGAAAGAGA
>JAUZST010005721.1:0-15344 GCA_034779995.1 Parotocinclus haroldoi | reverse complement strand
TCTCTCTCTCTCTCACACACACACACACACACACACACACACACACACACACACACACACACACACAGAGGAAGATGCCCACACAAAGGGATCGGCAGCTTAGCTCTTCTTTCTCTTCTGTCATGCCAGCCCAAACCGAACCCACCATATCTCGAGCCCGTGTCCTACCGGGTCTCAGTTCTGCGCACACCCACAACCAACCATAACCCGAACCCGAGTCCGATCAGAAAAGACCTAAGTCTCGTCCCTACACCTGATTAGAGCTGACTGGGTCTTGGACCCATGGCCACCCAGAATTAGCTGGGACTGACCAGCCCTGACCAGAAACGTCCAGGTCTCAGACCCATGGCTCAACTAGAACCGACCGTGTCTCGGACCTGCATTCATCCACAGAGTCTCGACCAAGACCCGACCAGAGCCTACCAGGGCTCGGATCTGCACCTGACCAAAACCCACCGTGCCTCGGGCCCACACCCGACCGGAACTCAGAAATGCACCAGGCAAGAACCAACCGCACCGATGCAACACACATTCGCAGTTCCTCCAGGAACTCCTCCATTTTGTACTTGTTCTGTTTTTATTTCACCATATTTTCAGTTGGTCACTCCTCCTCCTGCTTTTGACATATTGACATGGGACAAACGTCCGGTATGTTCGGGAGACGTGTACTTGTTCATATCTAAGAAAATATTGCTTTACATCAAAACTAACAGCGAGGTGATAGGATAACTATTGTCTTGAGTTATGGACGCATTTTTGGGACCTGCGGCATTACTCAAAACGTCAAGCTCTTATTAAAATAGACAGAAAATGTTTTTTTACAAACTCCACCTAAAATCTGTAACCTAAAATTTTCACCTAGAAACTCCATTTAAACTTTAGATAGTGGACATCTGGCTTAGATAGCTTAGCTAAGCCTCAAAATATCTAATTGGTTGAGTAAATATTTTAAGATTATGACGATCCGAGTCCATGAACTCACAGATTATCAGCCATAGACTTTCATTAGGAATTTTATGAATAGGAATAACAGAATTCAGTATTTTGGGCAACCAGTATGGAATGTGGTGGCCTACACTTAATCCACAATATCTTGTATTGTAAGACTGTATTAATTGTAAGTCGCTCTGGATAAGGGCGTAAATGGCATAAATGGCATAAATCTCACACACCGCCAACTTCCTCATCAGGGGGTGGGTATCATCATTGCCTGGTATTGCCTTTTCATTAGAATTGAATGGGTCTTAGACCCACACTCAACCAGAATTCACCAGGTATTGGACCTGGGCCCGGCCCAACCAGAACCAATCGGGACTTGGACCTGCACCCAGCCAGAACTGAACAGGTCTCAGACCTATACCCGACCAGAAGCTACCAGATATTGGACCCGGGCCCCACCCAAACCAAAACTGACCATGTCTTGGACCAGCGCCAGATTAGAACCAACTGCATCTTGGACCCACTCCAGACCAGAACCATACATCCTGAACTGACCAGATCTCAGACCCTCACCCAGCCAGAACCAAATCTGACTCGATATTTTAGGTTTCTATTTAAAGTTTAAATGGAGTTTCTGTATGAAAGTATAAACATTTTAGGCAAAGGAGTTCCAATCAAAAAATGTTGGAATATATGATTATGTATTTTTTGTTGTTATTATTATTATATTTAAAATCACAATTTAGCATGTATTTTTGTTGCTTTTTCAATATGATGCTGGTTGTGAATTTAATTGGGCCTTTTTCTCCATAGTGAGGAAGCCCTCAACCATTTCCACACTCGGACCAAGAGCGCCCTCATCCACCACCAAACTTGGTGAGTTTAAAAAATGTAAATGTTTGGTGGACATTCCATTTTCTTGAGGAGTATTATTCTTTGTATAATTTGAATCACTCTGACTGGCATAGATTATTATTATTAATATACAACCCTAATTCCAATTAGGCATGTAGGAAGGGAGCATCCCTGAAAGACTCAGTCGTTCGCAAGTAAGGATGGGGCAAGGTTTACATTTGTGAACAACTGGATGAGCAAAAAGTCCAACAGCATAAGAATAATGCTTCTTAATGTGCAATTGCAAGGAATTTAGGGACTTCATCATCTACAGTCCCTAATATCAAGTAATACCAGTCCCCTCTGCAAGTAAATGCAAAGTCAGAAAACCAACAAACCAATGCCGATGACCTTTGACCTTTCAGACAGCACTGCATTAAAAATCAACATCATTCTGTAACAGATATTACCACATGGGCTCATGAACACTTCAGAAAACCATTGTCAGTTAACACAGTTTATCGCTTCATATCCAGCTGATAGTTAAAACTCCACCATGCAAAGCAAAAGCCATATATCAACAACACCCATAAACGGTGCTGACTTCTCTGGGCCCGAGCTCATTTGAGATGGACAGATATAAAGCGGAAAAAAGTGTCTTGGAGTAACATATACAGTTGAATCCGGTTAATAGGACCACCGGTTAATGGGACCAGGTGCTTATTTGGACCAAATCCTAAAGTACCGAAACAAATCTTATTATATACGTGTAATGTTATTTGCTTATTTGGACCAAAATTCTGCTTAATCAGACCAAAGAACGTGACAGTGAATAACAAATACGTAATATCCGTGAAGAAACTGCCACCTACAGATTTCTGCCTTCCATTTCCATTTCCGTTTATTTAGGTTTAATAAACATTTAATATATGTTACATAGCACGTCCCGTCTTGTAACATAGGGCTGGTTATTAGGACCAAAACCATTGGTCCTAATAACCCTGATGTGGTACGATTAACCGGAATCGACTGTACTTCCATCCATCTTTTTAGGGAAGTCCCTGCTTATTTTAGCAAGACAATGCTAAGCCAGATTCTGTATGTGTTACCACAGCATCATTTCATAGTAAAAGAGTGCGGATACTAGACTGGCCTGCCTGCAGTCTAGACCAGCCCATTGAAAATGTGTGGCGCATTATAAAGTCCAAAATACGACGAGACCCTGGAGTGCAACTGAATTTGTACATCAAGCAAACATGGTAAAAAATTTTACCTACAAAACTTCAACAATTAGTGTCACACTTAGAGTGTTGGTAAAAGAAAAGGTAACACGTGGTAAACATGCCCCTGTCCCAATTTTTTGGGAACGTGTTACAGGCATCAATTTCCTAATGAGTGAATATTTGCAAAAAAACAAAAGTTTAAAGTTTATCAATTCAAACATTAAATATATTGTCATTGTTGAGTATTCAATTGAATATGGGTTGAAAAGTGGTTTGACATGTTTTTATTTCTGTTTTACACAATGTCCCAACTTCATTGGAATTGGGGTTGTACATTATATCATTACATTGCAAGGCAGCAATGTAGTAATGACTCTTTCTCTCTCAGGCACTTGTGGGCAGCGTTTTGCAAAGTCTAGTTCACTGCCCATCTTCAGGATACATGGAGGTCAGGTTAGTGACATTAAAGAGCAGCCATGGCAAGCAGCTATCACAGTGTACTGGCCACGCTCCAGATCTCACAACTTTCTGTGTGGAGGTGTCTTGATTGACTCTTGCTGGGTTCTCTCTGCAGCACATTGCTTCCAGGAGGGGTAAGCATGTTTGTAGGCTTGTAAACTCTTGTTCTAGTGAGCCAAATTTGGGTTTGTCCCTAAAATATATATGTATTAATTATAATTTATATATATATATATATATATATAGATAGGTTCCTCAATGTGCAACATTTTGACCAATTAATTGGGTGATCGCTCGAGTGATGCAGTAGATATACACACTAGCCTTCCACCATGGTGACTCAGTTTTTACTCTGTGGTGCCTTCTGGCCTGTTCTGTCATCTCATACAGGCATGAATGGCAGTGGCATGGGATGCCAGTCAGGATAAGTATCACTGGGTGCTGCACTGACTCCTGCCAGCTCTGTGTTGGAATAGCATCCTTTTACTATGCTCAGACCCACACGCTATGTGGCATCAGACCCCTACAACTCTGACCATGTTACGGTAGACTGAGGCAGAGCTTTTGGAGTTTTTAACCAGTGTGCAGTGCTACAAAGAAGAGACCAGAGCCAGAAATCATTTCAAACAGAGCAGCTTATTTACCGTAGTACAGTGTGTTAGTGCTTGCATTAGTCTGGTGCATTGTGCACCTCCAAGGAGTCAGGGTGAAGAATGCTGTGGTAATTCAAGCTAGCATGAAAAGCAGAAGGCAGCAGACTTGAAAAAGAGCGAAACAACATGCACAGCAACCAAAATACGGGAAGTCACGACTGCTCTAGTAAATCAGCTGCCACGATCCACCCGGGGGTCTGGGAGGAGGTGTGTCTCATGCATGACCCAACAACCGCCACAAGATGCCGCCAAGCTGCCACCAGAAATAGAGCGAGAAAATGCACATAACCACACACACGGTGACAGACAGACCAGGACAAGCAGGGATAGAATTAAAAAAATACTGTATATTTAACATCAAAGCTGCAAGTATTTTTATGTGTGTGAGATAATTATCTTTCGAATATACATTATTTGTCTATTTTCATCAATGGTGCTGTAACGTCATCGCTGTGTGTTTGTATTCAGTTTCACAGAAAATCGCCTACGTGTGGTCCTTGGTCGAACCTTTAGGCTCCAGAATGCCAGCAGTGAGCAGATTTTTGATGTGGAAAAGTACTGGATCCATGAAAATTACAAAGACGAGACTTATGACAATGACATAGGTGAATCAGATGAATTAATTAGTTTACATATTTACAAATATCTTGTCAAGAAAAAAGGATTTTAATAGTTTTATTGATCTTCAGTCATCTACGACTCAAAAAAAAATCTCATTCTATAGATGCTAATTGGGTTTACAAAACAGTAAACAGATTGTCTAGACCATTCAGAGATTCAGGGACTGACACAAATTGCCTTCTTAATTTTTTTTAATTTCATATCACAATATTTCTTCTTTATTCATTAATTTTAATACCCACTTAATTCATGACCTTGTCTGGGACCTTAACTGGCATCACAGGATGGCACAAGATAAGCATAGGCAGGTAATCTTATACACATGCATACACACATGAACAGTGGGGGGAGAAGTAAGTTTTCCCACTTACAAAGAATGGAGAGGTTTGTAATTTGTATCGTAGGTACACTTCAGGTAAAATCCAGAAAATTACATTGTATCATTTTATCGTATTAAATAAGTATTTGATCACCTGCTAACCAGCAAGAATTCTGGCTCTCAGACTTGTTTTTACACTGTTTTTTGCGCTGTTTTTCTTTAAGAATCACTCTTATTACCCGTTTGAAAATACCTTCCCACACACTTAATCAATCACACTCCAAACTCTCTACCATGCCCAATACAAAAGAGCTATTTAAATACAACAGGGGCACAATTGTCAGACTGCACAAGGCTGGGATGGACAATAGGCAAGCAGCTTGGTGTAAAGGCAGCAACCATTGAAAATGGAAGAAACACAAGACGACTGCCATCTGGGCTCCAATCTGGGGAATAGGCTCAATTCAAGATCGAAACACACAGCCAGGGCAACTAAGGCGTGTCTCCGTAAGAAGCATTTTAAGGACCTGAACCCAATAGAAAATCTTTGAAGTGAGCTGAAACTTAGTTTCCCAGTGACAGCCACAAAACCGTTGTGTGTGTGTGTGTGCGTGTGTGTGTGTGTGTATATATATATATATATATATATATATATATATATATATATATAGAATCTCTGCACTCAAGACCCCACAATGGGAAACTGAAAACAGAATTTGATTTCTTTTTCTCCAAATGTATTAAAACATTTTTACGTGGATGACACTGAATTTAGACCATTTGTTATAAGACTTTAAATTGGCTCATATACCTCTTATTTGAGTCCATTTGTGTTACATTTAGCTGACTGGAAAGGTTTTGGAAAGACACGCACCTGTCTTTGGTCTCACAGGCAACTACGCATACCAGAGCAAAAATGAGCCATAACGAGGAAAGATCTGCCTGTAGAGCTCAGAGAAAGGATAGTGTGGAAGCACCAATCTGTTGCAATAGTCGTTCCCAAATGTTCAGTAGCTTCCATAACTTTTTGTTTGTAACTAGATTGCAGATTGGTGATTGGAACAATTAGTGCTCTTCATAGAGACCGGCCACCCCATTGAACTAAGTAATTAAAACTAATAAAAGGGTGGGAGGTGAGAAAGAACCCAAAGGTCATGCTGGCTGAGTTGAATATCCCAGCCATAGCATGGACTTGAAACAACTCGAGCATCACCTTAAAATGGCTGTCCACTGCGGCCCCCATGCAACCTGACCGAACTTGAGAGCATCTGCAGAGAAAAATTAAGTCAGGTTACAAAGTTAGGTTTTCCCTTTTCAAGTCAAGTCAAGTTTATTGTCACATATACATTGTAGCAGGTACAATATACAGTGAAATTGGAACCATAAACCTTAAACAAGGTGAGTGTGTGGTGGGGGTGGGGGGGTGACTGGGGGCGTGGAGAGATAAGACAGTAAGACATAAAAACTAAAAATATGGTAAACATCGGGAAAGATAAAAAAAAAAGGCCCGTCCACATACTGTCCTTCGCGGAGTACAGTATGTGAGCACGAAAAAATAACTTCTTAGCACATAAACACAAATGTGTAAAGTTTGACGAAAGACTAGCCACAGGGAAGGGGATTGAGGGGGGAAAAACAGCAACAACGAGCGGCCATCCGGAATATAGCAGCTGACGTGGGCACTTGCACAGACCCGTCTTGATGCGATTGGGGGAGAAGAAGAAAAATTCAGCAGCCATCTGGACTGGTAGGCTCCGCCGAGCCAAGGCTTCTTGTTGAGAAGATGGTGTCAATAGCATTGAGGGATCATTTAATCAATTCCATAATTCCACATTTCTTTTTGAAGATCCACGTCCAGGAGCAGAGTACACAGACAGACGGTAGACCAAGCAGGAACAGATAGGAGATAGGAGAGGGGAAAAAGTGCGTCCACCTTCCGTAATGGTTGCAATAGATTATTTTCAATAATTTTGCTATTTTTTAGCACAAAGCCACTACTAAACAAAATCTGATATAATGTGAAACTGTTACAATTAACCTTGCCAATTTTGAATATGAACAACATTAACAATTTATGCTTTGTGTTGTCTCCAGAAAAGGCTTGTGTGGGATCAAATGTACAACCTTATTTAAACCTCCATTTTAGTATTTTGTCTTGTTAATTAACTGTTGATTGAGTTCTAAATTTTACTGTACAATTTGTCCCATAGCAATATTAAAGCTGAGGAGTGACCACAACATCTGTGCTGTAAATTCTCCAGAGGTGCTGCCCATCTGTTTACCAGAACCAAGCATGTTGTTCCCAGACTGGATGGAGTGTGAAATATCTGGATATGGCAAGGATGATGAGTGTAAGGATTGGCTTTCTCTTCTGAAGATGGACTTAATTTACTGATGTCTGAATGAAGGCTGTTGATGTTACCATTTCTATCTCAGTCTCTCCATTCTATTCTGAAAGAGTGAAGCAGGGTCATGTGCGTCTGTGGCCTCAGAAGATGTGTGTGCCAGAGAAACTTTCTGGACGTGAAGTCACACCAAATATGCTGTGTGCTGGAGACACTCGTGGTCTTGATGATGCCTGCAAGGTATTACATTTAGATGCTTCTCAAACACATACAGTGGGGATTTGGTACACTACCGAAGTGTCCCCAGCTACAAAGAATGGAGAGGTCTGTCATTTTTATCATAGGTACACGTCAGCTATGAGAGACAGAAAAAGAACAACTAATTTGCACTTTATTGCATGAAATAAGTATTCAGTCACCTACCAATTAGCAAGAATTTTGTCTATCACAGGGCTGAATTTTTTTTAAGCAGCTCCCCTATTCTGCACTCGTTACCTGTATAAAATACACCTGTCCACACACTCAGTCAAACACTCCAACCTCTCCACCATGTTCAAGACCAAAGATCTGGTCTTTAAAAGGCTAGAAGCTTGGTTAAGAATTTAACAACTGTTAGAAAATGGAAGAAACACAATATGACTGTTAATCTTTCTCGGTCTGGGACTCTGTGTAAGACCTCACCTCTTGGGGTAAGCATGATTCTGAGAAAGGTCAGGGAAAAGCCCAGAACTACACGAGACAAGCTAGTCAATGACCTGAAGAGATCTGAGACCACAGTCTCAAAGATGACCATTAGTGACACACTTCATGGATTAAAATGTTGCAGGACAAGCAAGGTCCCCCTGCTCACACCCACAAGAAGCATTTCAAGATCCTGGTGTGGCCTAGCTAGTTACCAGACTGAACCTGATAGAAAATCTTTGGAGTCTGCTGAAACAACCTGAAAGAACAAACAAAAGTTGCACTTGATCAAACAAAGGTTTCTGTACGAAATATTAAGTTCTGTTTTTCTATTGTATAAAATATTTATTTAATATTAATTATTTAAAAACCATAAAATTTTATTTTCTGGATTTCTGAGACTTCAAAGGATTATACAAACAAAGAAGGGAGGTGACCACTTCAGGTCGGCAGACGCAAGTAATCTCCATAGAAACAAAGGAGGCATTTGGTAAGATTCCATATGGCTAAGATCATAAGTAAGTAATCTTAAAAATATTTTCTCTCAATTCCTCCTTTGATTCTCCCTAATGGAGAAGAAATGTCCAAGAAGTAAGTATAGTCAAGTATTGGAGTTGATCATGATTGATACTTGGTTGTGTAAATGTTGCAGGTCAGTAGAGATTCTGGAGAGATCTCTAGTATAATCTTTTACATCAGTGCAGCATTCTGGACCTACCACTGAGCAAGTTTCAACTCTGCTGGATAGTAAATAGTCCAAACTCGTTAGTCCAAATTCGTTATTGCAAAATCATGATTCACAAGTTCATCCAGCAGATTGTTGTGAAGGTCCACTTGTACACTTGTGAAGATGTACTTGGTCCAGGTGTGGCCCTGTAAAATACACAAGGAAACCATGCACAGTAACCTGTTCATCATCAAGTTCCATACTGTTACCTAAAACCCCACTGTCTGTCTGTGTTGCGATAGGGCGTCCCGGAGATCTCGCAAGACCATTCCTGGTCCTGTTAAATCCCCAATTGTCAGACAGACAACAAATACGGGGAAAACCAAAGAACATTGGTTTAAACAAAAACACACATAGCAGGCATTTAAACGATAGTCACAAACGTAATCCACACACGAGTCCGGTAGGGGTCCGTTGGTTGGAGGTCCAGGGGTTCACGAACAAGCTGGAGCGAAGCGGGTCCCATGGCGAAGGCGGGTGTCGCGGTACCACCATGATGGCTCCGCGCCAGAGGGTCCAGAGCGGCTTTGTGCCAGGGGCCAGCAACAGCGCCTATGGGAGCCGGGGTACCGTGAACGAGCCCGTAAAAAGGAAAAGAAAAGGAAAACTAAAAACAGCCTGAACAGAAAGAAAAGTAAAAGGACAAAAAGGGGGGAAAAAATAAAGGACGGCTTTCAGAGCCGGGGATCTAGTGACGGCAGCTATGGCCGAAGATCCAGGGACTGCCCTTTATGGCCGAGGATCGAAACACGGTCAGGTATGACCATGGATCCAGTGGCGACCCCTCCGGCCACGGACCCAAACGTGAGCCATTCTAGCCGTGGGTCCAGGGATCAGCCCCTTCCAACCTCCATTCGCACCATCAGCTGCCGGGGAAGACGAGCGGAGGAGTCCTAAACGGACTATAAAAACGAAACAAAACCAAACAATGCGCGCACAAACAAGGGGAACACTCAAAACGTAACACAGACAAAACGGGGGATAACGTAATGAGCCGGCGAAGTGTTCGATCGACTCATATAACAAAATTGATTAACTTAAATAAAGAACAGGTGCGTAAAATAAAGAAACAAACCAATTGATTGCCGCGCAGAACCAAAACAAATATCATTAGGGACGTCGGGAGAAAACGGAAACACAACGCAATGTACAGTGTGTATATTTACCATCAAGGTTAAACTCCATGATAATACAAATCAGTCTCCTTGAGGCTCTGTACATGAACCCAGCTCTTCTCATGCTGACACTACCTTCAGTTCTGGAGAGCAGGAACAACCTTACAGTGACATATATGATGTTTTCTTGCCTTCACACTTTATTGCTGCATCAGTAATCAAAAGAACCTGATACAAGCCATCCCACCTGGGTTCTAGAGATTGTTTTTCTTGTCTTCTTACCCCATTGACCTGAAATGATTGTATGGCCACCTGCAGCTGGTTTACCCCAAACACTACTAACCTGACTCTGAACTGCCTGAATAGCTTCAGATAGTATCTGACAGTAATTGAGACGTGTGTCTGACAATAAATGCAGATCTGCTTTCCAGAGATCAATCACCCTTAGAACTAGCATCAATAGCGTCTACCTGTCACCATCTCATAAGCCCAACAGTTTTGATGCTAGTTGCCCTTATACAGCAAAGTTCCGCAGGCAAGGCTGCAGTCCATTTTATACCCTGACTGTGGAGTTTAGTCAGCCGTTCTTTAATGACACGGTTTGCGTGCTCTATTTCTCCTGAAGCTTGTGGTCTGTATGGACAGTGAAGCTTCCAGTTCACCTTCAAAAGTTTACAGACTGACTGCACTACCTGCCCAGTAAAATGAGAACCTTGATCTGACTGATTTGTTCAGGAAGTCCCCACCTAGGCATAAAATCCTGCACTAGCGTATTAGCAGTGTATGCAGCAGTAACCTTAAAAGTTGTGTAACCTTCAATCCAGTGAGAAAATGTATCCACTACGATCAGAACATCTTGTTTTCCCTTGCATTTAGGCAATGTGATGTAATCTACTTAACCTATGATGACAGGACCTGGAGATGCTACTGATGCTACTGCAGGATTGTGAATCTGAGGTGCAACATTCACCCGATTACAGGCTACACTGCCTTGGCTTGTTCCCTTAACTTCCAGGAAGTGTGAAAACTGATTAACCATCTTTTCTACTCCAATGTGACCCAAAAATGTAAATGTGTAACTAGGTATGGGAGTAATGACTCAGGTGCCACTAATTTTTCCCCTTTGGTTCAGACACCATCTGGACGGATTTTTGTCCAGAGTTCCCAGTTTGGGAAGTCAGAGTGTAAATTGTGGATGGAAGAAATATATTTGGTATTGCACCCTGTAATAGTAAGAGATGCAATGCTAGCTGGTGGTTAAACATTTGCCCTTTTAGCTTCATCTGCAATTCTGTTGACTAGTGCTTCAAAAGAAGTACCACCTGTGTGTGCTTTGACTTTCACAATGGCTAAATCTGTGCGTAACTTGACAGCTTCCAAAAGACTATGTACTAAGTCAGCATTTTTAGTGCCAGAAGCTGTGAGAAAACCTCTGTGACTTCATAAGTGTCCAAAATCAGAGGATACACCAAAAGCAAATCTGAAATCTGTAAAAATTGTGGCACTTTTACCTGATGCAAGTTTACATGCTTCAGTTAGGGCCACCAATTCAGACTTCTGGACTGAGTAGGAGGGAGGAAGGCCAAAGTTTCAAAGCTATCAGTCACCGCCCATCCAGATCTACGCTGACCATCAGTGTGAGTTAAGGAACCGTTGTCAGAAAGAACTAAATCCGGATTATCAAGAGGAACATCTTTAAAAACAGGATTAGGCTTTGATAATTCAATGCAATCACGATCATTCCCTTCCTCATAACGATCAGTCAGTAAAGACATCATAAAAGATGGGTGCATTCTGAATCACCACATTAGGAGCTGTCAAAACTGCAAGCTAGTTTGGAGGCACATAGTCTCTTAATGACTAAATAGAGGGAGTTACTGCACTCTGGTGGGACTGGGTTCTGTTGATGAAGACCAGTAGAATGATGCTGAAGTCGAGGAACATCCAAGTGTGTGGTGCTGGAACTGGTACCGGAACATCTCTTTAGAGAAAAAGAGAAAATGTAGTTACTTATGTTTTAGGAGCACATAGTCTATTAATAATCACTGATGCCATGTGCAGCATGAAACTTCGGCAGCACTAACTATGGCAGCATAGCTTAAGGGACAGAACCAAAAGGAGTTAAACAGCCAAGAGGCAAGAACCAAAGTGAGCCATGCGTCATAGTCTAAATCTAACTAAAAGCCTGAGTAAATAATGTTTTAACCTAGACTTAAAAATATGGAGAGTGTCTGAATCTCTAACTAAAGTGGGAAGTTTATTCCATAGCTGGGGGGCAAAGTATGAAAAAGCTTTTCCCCCTGCTTTTACTTTTTTAACTCTAGTTACTGAATGGAGCCCTGCACCCTGTGAACGAGGTAGATGTACTGGATTCTAAGATCATAAGAGTTTACTCAGATAATGTGGGGCCAGACCATGTAGAGCTTTATACGTTACAAGAATATTTTATAATCAATGCAAAATTTACTCAGTGGTAGAGACGACAGAACAGGACTGATATGATCAAATTTTGTATTTCTAGTTAGCAAGCTAGCTGCTGCATTCTGCACTAGCTGAAGTTTATTTAGAAATTTACTAGAGCATCCCACGAGTAAGCATTACAGTAATTGACATTGCACCAATTGCAGAGTTTCTTGCAGGCAAAACACCTCTTGAACTCCGAGTTACCCATTGCCCCAAATATTGTACACCAGCACAGCACAACTTTCACGAATGGCCTTGTGTCCTTTGCTAGACAAAAAAATCAAGGAGATTCCTCACGTCTTTGTCATGCGTTTCCTTTGTCTTACTACTCAACAAAACATATTGAATAACAATGGATGACTACAAAATGTGCTCAGTCTGGGAAAGGTGTTTTCTGAGTGCCCGATGGTAAATAGTGGGGATATTGTGAGCCCTTGCGGCAGCCGTGTCCATTGATTTTCCATTGACATCACACACTGTGAAGGCAAGCCAAGGCTGGCTTTGAGTTGCTAATGGTACTGACCAAAACCACATAGAGTGTGAAATAGGAATTCCATCAGTACCTATGAAATTACAGACCTCTTCATTCTTTCTAGGTGGGAAAACTTGCAAAATTTGCAGTGTATCAAATACTTATTTTCCCCTTTATAATTGCTGACAAGTCTGTAAATGCTGAAGGAATACAACTGTAAGAAGCATTTTGTACTGTTAGATGTATAATTGTGTAACAAGTGTAAAGCGGCATCAGAATTGTTCCGATTTTTCACATTGTTTTTTTTTTTTTCGAAGGGTGACTCCGGTGGTCCTCTGGTTTGTGAAAAGGACAGCCAGATGATTCTCATAGGTTTGATTAGCTGGGGAGATGGATGTGGAAAGAAAGACAAGCCTGGTGTTTATACACGTGTTACAAATTACACCTCTTGGATTTCTGGCAAGATGAGATCAAACTGATACATACATTCCTTGGTGAAAAAGGGTTTAAACTCCTAATTACCTAAACATGTACAGATGATTATTTGTGGGCTCAAGCTGGATTCCCAAAAGAAGAATTCATGAAACTGGTGATGGAAGTTATAATTAAAGCTGTCACCTATACAAAGGATATTACTTTCACGAACTTTCTCAATTTAGAAATTTAATATGCTTTAAGGCAGGTTATTGTGAGCTGTGAGTGTTTATATACATTTCAATTTATACAGAGTGAGTCAAAAGACACAAGACATGTTGTGTGCTGTGTTGTGGAGTTTTGCAAAGGCTGCCAAAACCATTGGTGAGGTTTCTATGTTGGTACAGTGCAACAGTGTTGTGTGAAATTGGTGGTCTGTCTGGATTTTGGTTGTATTATGTGCATACCCGAATTATCAGTTCCATCTTCAGATGCCTTTGGTGAACAACAAAAAATAACACTTCATCTTGATAACCTTAATAATTTATCATTATGCTGTAAAAAATGTAATTTATTCACTTATTCCCACAGGGTGCAAGGCAGGGCACCAATCCATAGTAGGGCACACATACTCACACACACATGCCTGCATGTAAAACAGCAATTAACATAAATGTACTTGAAATGTGGGAGAAAAACGCAGTACCTGGAGAAAGCCTACACAGACACAGAGAGGACATGCAAGCTTTATACAGGCAGTGCCCAGGTTTGGGATCAAACCAGGGATCTCGGAGCAGCGAGGTGGCAGTGCTACTACTGCACCATTGTGCCACCCTAAAAAAAAGATGAGCATCTAAAAATGTGCACATCGATAAAGTCTTAAAACTAAAAATCAGAAATTAATATCTTATAGTAGCTAAATGTGTAAAGTTAACATAAACCTAAGGGCAGGGTGTGCAAGAAGTGGTTACTGCACTGTTCCAGAGATCCCCAGTTAATTCCCTAACTTGTGGATATACTCTGGGTATAATGTAGTTTCCTCCAACATTCAATAGATGTGTTAGATCAGTTGTGAGTGTATTTGACTAGTATCATAATAACCTTGCTTCTGTTATGAAAGACTGTTGATGTGATGTTAAAAAAATGAATAACCAACAATAATCACAGATGCAGGATTTAGTCAGGTTGAATCACCTCACACCACTGGTTCAGTTTGTTTAGGCACACAAAAATGCAAGATTGATGGATGAAAATGTCTCCAGGCCTACATATTCACATACAGTCTTCAGTTAAAACCTGTGACATAAGACCAAAAGTATGTTTTTAAATTGTTCTCCTATTATGGCACATATTCCACACTTTATTGTTTCTGATCTTTAAATAAAATGTAATACAAAACAAAGTGAACATGGCTAAATACAAAATGCAGTATTTAAATGATAATTTTATGTAGTGTAGGAAAAGGATTTTTCAACATCAACATTTCATTGCCCTCTTAATTGAGTAAATTAGCAAAAGTCAATTGGTTTGAATGAATTTAAGCACAGGCTTGGTTACTGCTAGGTTTACTAACTTTATATAGCACTTAAATATAACATTTCCATCAATGTGAAATAGACTAAAATGTTTGCCGAAAATTGGCACACACAAGAATTTTATATACAAGCAGTTCCCACACGCTTTATAAGCAAAGAGATGATGGTGTCAGTTATATATTCTGGGTCTGTGTTCTACAGTAAGAGAGCCAGAAATGCTGTGGAGAAATGCTTTTTTACAAAGCAGCATACCAGAATTAAATGAGAATTGCATTCATTACAATTCCTGTACTCTGTATTTCCTGTTCATCTCTGAAACATGTGAAATACTGTGAAATAGGGCTGCAACTAACGATTATTTAAAAGATCGATTAATCGGTCGATTCTTTTTTCGATGAATCGATAAATCGGATATTTAAAAAAATATTTTCCATGTCTTCAATCAGTAATTCAATTCAATTCAATTTAATTTTATTTATATAGCGCTTTTTACAATGTAGCATCGTCTCAAAGCAGCTTTACAGTAATACAATTATCTAAAAGG
>JAUZST010005720.1:0-15344 GCA_034779995.1 Parotocinclus haroldoi | reverse complement strand
ATACTAAGAAAAGGCATATTTCTCCTTTCAAAAAAAGTGCTTATACAGACGACCCATAGCAGGACGGGAAAGAACCAAGCAATCCAACCTACCAGTCCAACATGCTAATCCTGTACTAATAGGGAAGTGTGTCAAGACAAATAAAAGAATAGCTTATACATGCCAAACAATGAATCCATCAAGAAACTGACTCAAACAAATACTGACTCAACAGAAGGTCCTGCAGTGGCGGCGAGCCAAGCTCATGTAATCGAGAGGTACAAATGCTCAAAGCATAAAGAATAAGGAGCCAGTCACACCGAAAGACTGATTATAAACAATTCCTATTAGCTCAGGCTCAGAGTCCTACTTTTATCTCTCTACAAAGGAATGCAGATAGAAAGCATTTCCATGTATACCTCGCACCAGAGCTCTACCAAATACCAAAGGCGTCACGGTCCAACACTAGAGGGTCATGGCAGCATGGAAGATGTATAGAGTTAAGAATTACAATCCCTAGCATGCATGAGGTTATACAAAAACACAATGACATGTTGCTCAAATGTACACTCGTGAGCAAAAACCACAAGGATAAAATCATCTAAAGGTTTTTGATATGAAACTAAAATAAGTCTGGTTACAAAATCTTCCACAATAACTTCTGTCTTTTAAAAATGATGTTGGTTTAGCAATTAGTTGGTGAGATTTACAGGAACCTATATACCATATACTTACTTCCATTTAATTAAAAATAAACCGATAAAATGTTAGATTGCTGCAAAATTTGGCATACAGTTATGTCACAGGCTGGTATGTAAATGATTACAGGTGTGACCTGATTAAACACTAGGTCTTGCCACAAAAGAATGTAAAAGTGCTTTCGCCAATGGCCTATAAACAGGTTCTCAGATGCTACTTTTGCAGCAAACTTTTGAAAACGCTCACCCAAGCACAGTTAGGGTTTTTCAGGAATCCCAGTTTTTCAACACTTACCTGGCCTGCCCAGTCACCAGATGTATTGCCAATCAAGCATTTATGGGGCCAACTGGGATGCCTGATTCAGTAGCCATGAGAGTGTAGGATCTACAGGCCCAGATGCCTGTGGGCAAATGTGGTTTGGTGCCATATGGATGCCTCCATGCCCAACTGTATCTCATCTTACATCCAGGTAATAGGCAGCCCAACAATGGTATTGGGACCTCCTCTCGGTTGAACAGCTTTTTTTCCCCAATAGACTTATCATTGTGCTCTAATATTGTGATCACTTAGATATACCATTATTGTGTTCACACGCAATGTTTCATCCCATCCTAACAACTCCTTCTTGGTGCTTTCTTTTATTTTCCGTCAACAAAAGTATAAATGATTAACGTGCTCAAACAAATAAATGTGCAAAGGATTCTCAAATCGGAGCCCGTCTGTTAGACATTTTCTTGTACTTATGGCATAATTATATCATTTTAATAACATAGTATCTTGTAATAAAAACATGCTGAATAACTGTGGCAGCAATACATCACCATAAATACCTGGCTACTTTTTCCTAAAGCATACAGTTATACACCGTTTGTAACATGTACAGTATGTACAGTGGTGCTTGAACATTTGTTTCTGCATAAATATGTCCAAAAACAACTTCAGACTTTCACAAGTCAAGAACTTCACCAATCCATTAAAATGCCATGTAATCATAGAGCTTTCACCAACGGAGATACAGTCAGTGGATACGCGAATATGCTCAATAATTGATAAGTTATAGTGAATGCTTTTAAGCTCCATGTCATAAAAAGCATTTATTTGCTCCATGTTGGCTGATGTTCATTTCAAAAAGTAGTGCTGATGACAGCTTTGAACTGCAGAATCTGACTTAAGTGCATCTGTCATATTAATTTTATATTTCATTGTCAGTTTGATATGGGCGGCACAGTGATCATGTAGTACTTGGAGTTGCCTTACAGCTCTGAGATCTCTGGTACAATCCCTGGACACTGGACAATTTCTGGCCTATGTCCATATTGGTTTCCAGAAGGTCTGGTTCCCTCCCATGTTCCTAATGTCCAATGAAATGCTGACTGGTCTAACTAAACTAGCTTATGATTAGTGTGTTGATATAACCTGTCATTAAAATATCCATTGATGCTGATGTGATATAACACTAATAAACAAACAAACGGCTTAATGTAGGAAATGCTGTCTTCTTTTGACATTTTCACTGGTGCTGCCCTCATTAAATTCTACCTACTGTTGCTCAGAGTTTGGAGTCCTCTGGTCTATCAATCTTACCTGCTAATTGCCTCGTCTTGATCATGCAAAACGAATGTGTCAGTTTAAGACTTAGCTATATACCCTTGTGCAATAATTAAACTACCATTTTCTTTGTTTTTCACCATTTTTGTGGCTGACAAATGTAAAACCATATTAATTAGTTTACTTACACTAGCACAGTTAATTTCTGAATTAATTACAGACCTAATGTTTCAGTAGCCAGGGAAACCATTACAACAAAAAGCACAATTTTCCGAAATATGGACATAGCGTTTGAAATTATAATTTGGAAAACAAATATTAAGATTACACAATAGACAGACAAGTTCATTTCGAGTTTCTCGTGTGTGGGTGTGGATTGGATTGGATTAACTGTACAGTCGTGGCCGACTCTCGGTCAGTGGTTGGTTCATCGATCTCCACACAATTCTGTCTTTCATCTATGTGATCCATGAAGTATTTCGGCAGGATAGTGGAGTAGTTTGCCTTTGCTTTCTCCACCCCTCCCCATTTATCCGGGTTTGGGACGGCGTGCATCTGTTTCCAATTACACGGCTGTCTTTGGGCTGTGGGAGGAAACCAGAGTACCCGGAGTAAACCCACGCAGACATGGGGAGGACATGCAGATTCCACACAGAAAGGACCCAAGCCGCTCCACCCTGGGATTGAACCTGGGACCTTCTTGTTGTGAGGCAGAGATACTACCCACCAAGCTGCTCGAGGTGTGGGTGGAAGGGGTGCTAAACTGGGTTCAAGATCCCCTAACAGAACATGGAGGGGTAGAGTGTACATGTCAAAATGATTTTTTGGAAATTGAATATTAAGTAATTGGGCAGACATCCATATCCAGAGCAACTCATAACCGATACAATCCGAAACATTGTGCTCAAGCAACAGTGCAAGTCTGGCAGTATGGTCATTCTTGAGCCTGGATATTCTTAGGTCATGTTGTCTTAAGAAACTGATGACCAAGAAATAATAATAAATGAATCAGGAAAGAGGGTGATGTAGGAAACTAGGATCTTCCAGCTCCTCACCCCCACCTTTCAAATTCATAATCTACTTGGGCAAACAACATACCTTCTACTTCTACCTCTACCAAGTTAGAGATTTTGGTTAAATGTTATAGATGCCGCTAACAATTGTATGCATATGGAGGAATAATAAAAAATAAGGATTATCATTAACATTGAAAGCCAATGTACAAATCTTTGTATGCAACAAATTAGATTGAATATTTGAGATAAATGACTTTTGAGACTGCTAAATCCCTGAGTTATTCAGGATTCAGGAAGTAAAGCTGTATTAGATGCGTACTTGTGAAAGCAAACTGACTCCAATGAGAAAACAAAGCTGTGATGACGAATATTTGATCAGCTGGTTGTGTTTATTTCATCCTTAAGGACAAACCTTCATACAACCAAGGATACTCAGAAATGACACTGTCTGCAATTAATTGGATGTGTGTGGATTCCTGGTGTGTGTGTGTCAGGCTCAGCAGGATTCCTGGAGTTTAAACAATGAGAGCACTTAACTGGACAAATTAACTCGCGCACACACACATACAAAATCTCTGGTGGGGACTGCCCATTGACATAATGATTACTGTAGCAATTTAATGCTTCTCCTACCCCTAACCTTACTCTTAACCTAATCATCAGTTAGTTGCAATGCCTGTAAAAAGCAAACAAAAAAGCAGTTAACCTTGTTGGCACCAGCAAAAGGTCTTTCTGTCCTTGTGGGGATATTTGGACCTCGCAGTGCAATGTAAATGCACAACTTGTTGGTACAGCTTGTAATTTTTCTTCCAACCACAATATGTGTCAATCATCCTCTAGCCTCTCGTGGCCATTTTGAATGGTACATTTGACACTGGATAATACACTTTTCCACTGTATTTCATCCCAATCTGTGTTAGCGTTAGCATATCTTAGGCTTTTAACCCTGTTCCCCTCCCAAAAAATGTTTTTTTCACTGCTACCCTTAGAAAAAAACATTCATGGTCAAACATCTTCAAACAGTAGGGTCAATTTGGGATCCAGATAAAGCTGTGTGATGTTGTAACTGCTCAGGTGCAAGGACACGTCACATTCACTTGCCAGTGTAGCATATAGAATATGATTCTTTTTCTGATTTACAGTGTCTCCCAAAAGTAAGCACACCCCTCACATTTTTGTAACTATTTTATTGCATGTTTTCATGGGACAACACTGACGATATGACACAATACAATACAATCAGTCTACAGCTTGTATAACAGCCAAATTGTGTCAAATTGCCTATTTCCCCTCCCAGGTATTATGTGACTCGTTTGTGTTACAAGGTCTCAGGTGTGAGTGAGGAGCAGGTGTGTTACATTTGGTGTTATTGCTCTCACACTCTCTCATCCAGGACATTGGAAGTTCAATATGGCACCTCATGGCAAAGAACTCTCTGAGGGCAGCATGTCAGTGCTCAGACCCTACGCCGCACTTTGTATCTTTGTATCACACTGGTCTGCATGGCTGTCATCCCAGAAGGAGACCTCTTCTAAATATGATGCACTAAAAAGCTCGTAAACAGTTTGCTAAAGATGAGCAGACTAAGGACTTATGTCCTGTGATCTGATGAAATCAAGATAAACTTATTTGGTTCAGATGGTGTCAAGCGTGTGTGGCGGCAACCAGGAGAGGTGTATAAAGACAAGTGGGACTTGACTACAGTGAAACATAGTGGTGGGAATGCCATGGTTTTGGGCTACATGAGCGCTGCCAGCTGTGGGGAGCTACAGCGCCGGGAACCATCAAAGCCTAGATGTACTGTGCTCATGCCTCCAGACCTAAACCCTATTGAGCATCTGTGGAGGATTCTCAAATGGAAGGTGGAAGAGTGCGAGGTCTCTAACATCTACCTGCTCTGTGATGTCATCATGAGGTCGTGGAAGAGGGTTCCAGTGGCAACCTGTGCATCTCTAGTCAACAACATGCCCAAGAGAGTTAAGGCAAGTGCTGAAAAATAATGGTTTCCACACAAAATGTACAGAATTTGATCATTTTCACTTAGGGATGTACTTACTTTTGTTACCTGCGGTTTAGACATTAATGGCTGAGTGTTACTCATACTGAGTTACTTTGAGGGCACAGCAAATTTACACTGTTGCTAAAACAATGCTATATTTAATCTAATGGTGGCCTTAGACTTTTGCACAGTAATGTATGTGCCTGCTATAAATTTCCACTGGCACTTGAGCCCTACAAACCAAGGGACTATTAATCATCTTTGCAACTACAAAACTCAGTGCTTGAAGGAACAATATGCAGTACAGAATCACCATTCACCTACCTTAAGAGGGGGCACAGGCAATGGCTTATTGTCTTTGTCCAGAGAAATGTAAGTGAAGAAGGCGGTGACAGCTCGATATTTCCGGTTCTCGCCCTCCGCCAGTTGTTCAGCATCAACAAACACCTCAATCTCCATTGACTTGTAACTAGTGAAGGTCATTCTCCCAGATAATGTGATCACACAACCTGCAGGAAAGCCATAAGGTTTGAGTTATTTTGTTTTTTTACGTGTATGTTGCTTATTTTTATTAACAGGTAAACTACATTCAAACAATACGATCTACTGTAGTAAAAGCCCATTTAACAACTATGGAAAGCTGCTGACAGGCTTAGAACATAAACATATGGTCTTTGCTGATAAAACGTTATGGCCATTAACATGGGGAACTAGTGATTTTGTGCAGCTGTTTTGCGACGTCATGTATACTCTCCCAGAAGAGAGGGCTTGTGTGTGTGTGTGTGTGTGTGTGTGTGTGTGTTTATGTATGTGTGTGTCATTCTGCATGTGTGTCCTTACAACATTGTGTTCACTACCAGGAATAAGCAGCCCCTTCCAAAATGTGCAATTACTGCTTGTAGCTTCAAATCTGCCGGCTTTGATCTTATCATCCAAGGCTTTTTTTCCCTTTCTTTTCCCAAAGCGTCACTTTGGCAATTTTATTTTTCCATTACACAGGCCATGGCTCTGACTGCCCTGCTTCTGTACCTTCTATGCAACATGTAGCCCTGTATCTGCGATGAAGTCTCATTATTGCACTGCCCTTCTAATGAATTCAGGATAAAGACATCAAACAAATCTAAATATGAATATTTATATTTAAAGGAAGGGTGCATAGAGAGACGCAAGAGCCAAATAATGGTCTAGAGCTTAGGGATTGCTATTTATTATGAGGACAGTGGTTATTACAAAGAATTTATTTTACAAAAAAAACACTCAGAATCATCATGAAGACATTAATGGAAATAAAAGGTGAGGAAAGTTTATGCCTTCATAATTCATAGATGGTACATTCGTGGAATACGATATAGGCGTTATTTTCATGGAAACCAAGACAGAGACAAAAGGCTTTTGTTCATTGGCTTCATATCTTTAGCTGACATTTAGTGCAAAAAAAAAAAGCCAAATCATGCATGGATTGTTGAATTCTGACATTAGCGAGAAAACTGGATGCAGTTTCAGTGCCATCTCGTTGTCATGCATTAAGCGAAGTTCTACAATTACTTTAAGTTACAGTAGGTTGCCCTTTTCTAATTTGCGTCCTAGTTATGATTACTTTTATAACCACTGCCTCATGTTTCACCAATTAATCTATCATCAGTCTGAGAGCACGTGTGTTGCACGAAAGATCATTTAATGAATTTGGACTCACTGGGGACTCTGGTGCTCTGATAAGATTTCAGTTTTAAATAGCGTCAGTTTGAACACTCCTGTGTGCAACTCATGGTCAAAAGTATGCGTATGTAACTTTTAATGCAAATGTAGTATGTTACTTGAATCATAATACTAGCATTGAGTCGAATTAAAGAGCACACTGACTCGCTAGATACCGCAGTAAAATGATGTTACCTTTCCAACTAGTCAGACATCTACCCCTGAAAAACATTATGGGATTACCATGCTCAAAGGATGTACACGTTGCTATTTCATATTGTGGCAAATAAAAGCACGGCTATGGCGCATGAGTATCCGTAATCATGGTGATTACATAATTTTTGCAAGAGTTACTTGCTAACTTATGTTGTTGTGAAGAGGAAATCAGCTCAGTCATTATGAGGTAAGACAGGTTCACAGAATGGGACCAGTGACTGTGTAAAATCATTTGGCTTTAGCTGCAAAACACACTACAGACAGCATGAAATGTTGACGCAAAAGAACTGTTAATGGACTGGCTTACAATGGGTAAGCTGCCAGACTCAAAGCTAACAACAATTCAGCAAGTGTCAGCAGGAGTACACAGACACTGAACCCTGGAAAAGTGGAAATACATTATCTAGAGTGATGAATCATGTTTCAACATCTGTGAGTTCTCTGACAAATGAAAGAAATCTGAGAGTCACTGACAAATGGAGAAAAGCAACGTCATATACACATATACAGAGGTCTTTGAATGTTTGTGGACCCCTTAGACGTTTCTATATTTCTGCATTAAATGACCGAAAACATCATCACACGTCCTAACAATAGATACAAATGAGCACGAGAACAAATGAGACAAAAATACAGTTCAGCATTTATTTATTAAGGAACATGGCCCAATACAGTGGTGGAAATAATTATTTGATCCCTTGCTGATTATGTAAGTTTGACCCCTTACAAAAATATGAAAAATATAATTTTAAGGGTAGGTTTATATTAACAGTGAGACATAGAATCTAAAAGTAAATCCAGAAAAAATACATTGTACAAAATATATTAATTTATTTGCATTTTGCAGACAGAAATAAGTATTTGATCCCTCTAGCAATCAAGACTTAATACTTGGTGGCAAAACCCTTGTTGGCAAGCACAGCATGTAAGGAGGAATTTTGGTCCACTCCTCTTTGACGATCATCTCTAAATCATTACAATTTTAAGGCTGTCGCTTGGCAACTCGAACCTTCAGCTCTTCAAATAAGTTTTCTATGGGATTAAGGTCTGGGGACTGGGTAGGCCGCTCCATGACCTTAATGTGCTTCTTTTTGAGCCACCCTTTGTTGCCTTGGCTGTATGTTTTGGGTCATTGTCCTGCTGGAAGACCCAGCCACGACCCATTTTAATGTCCTGGCGGAAGGAGCTTGTCACTCAGGATTTGATGGTACTTGGCTCCAACCATTCTCCCATTGATGAGGTGAAGTAGTTTTTGTCCCTTAGCAGAGAAACACTCCCAAAACATAATGTTTCCACCTCCATGATCAAGAATACCTCACGAGGTGAGATTTTGCATGGAGCCAAAGATCGAGGTCAACTGACAGTCATTTTATATTTCTTCCATTTTCTTTCAATGGCACCAACATTTGTCTCCATCTCATCCTGAGCCTTGCTTATGGTTTTGTAGCCCATTCCAGCCTTGTGTAGCTCTATGATCTTGTCCCTGACATCCTTAGAAAGTTCTTTGGTTTTGCCCGTGTTGGAGAGGTTAGAGTCTGAATGATTCTTTCAGTTTATGGACAGATGTCTTTTTTACAGGTGACAATTTAAGACAGTTGTCTTTAATGCAGGTAACGAGTTGATTAGGAGAGTCTAACTGGTCTTTAGGAGCCAGAGCTCTTAATGTTTTGTAGGGAATTAAATACTTATTTCTTAGCTAAATGCAAATAAATCTATATATTGTATACAATGTAATTTTATGTTACAATGTAAAAATTGTCCGGATTTTCTTTTAAATATTCTATCTCAGGCAAATTGTCCTGACACAGATGCAGGCAGTATTTCCTGTTTTTTTATTTCCTCAAAAGTCTTCTGGATTTTTATGTGCCAGCAATGGTTTTCTCTTTGTACCCCTACCATGCCACAATTGTTGTTCAGTGTTTTTCCTGATGGTGGACTCATCATGACCTTTAGTTGCTTGCAAGTTACCCTGTGTTCCTGTATCACCGTACAGACTGTTACACACCTTAGTCGACCTTAGCTTGTTTGCCATCTGTATTCTTAATACAACAGTTTGCTGACTTACACCTCACTGTCATCCCAGTGACTGAAAAAAAACAATTTCACTTTCATACTTTTGCCACTTACAGATATGTAATATTGCATTATTTTTTATTTATGTTTACTTTATCTACTTTTGAGACTTATGCCAAAAAATAGAACATTCTATAAGGTTCACAAACTTCCAAGCACCACTAAGTACAGCACAATCAAAATCATCTCATATCCCAGCTTCTAACCAAGTTGGGGTTCACAGAGGAGGGTCGACCATACGTCGGACCAGATGCAGATAGTGCTAAGGACTTTGCTCAAGGACCAGACACTGGCAGCATGGTGGAACCAAGATGCATTTAATGACACAGACTGTTCATGATGATAAGCTGCACTATGAGTTTCAAGCATTTGTGAGAGTCATTTCAAGCGAAAAGGTTTCACGAACTGCACTTTTTAGTCACCACTTCATTAGATAAACCTGTTCAACAGCTTTTTAACACAAAGAGCTAGTCAGTCAGACAAATAGCAGAAGCTCATTGTGTTTAGGGTGAATTTAAAACTGAGCATCAGAAAGGGGTTTACAGAGGATGGACAGAAAAAAGAAAATATCCAGTTAGTGGCAGTTAATGACTTGTTAATGACAATGGTCGAGGAAGACTGCCCAGACTGGTTTGTGCATCTACAAATGCAATAGTAAACTAAAGTAACTATGCAGAATGAATTATATTCAGCAATGGCATGGATGATTTTGGATGGTAGGGTCTGAACATAAAAGCATAGATTCATCATGCCTTGTATGAATGGTTCAGTCTGTTGTAGGTGTATAGATGTAAGAGATATATTTTGGCACCTCTGGCCCCTTATTGCCAACTGATCATTGCTTAAATGCCACAAACATATCTCAGTATTGTTGCTGACCACGTCCATTCCTTCATGACCACGGTGTACCATGTTCTACATACCAGTCACAAAGTTCAGAATTCAATACAACATCTTTGGGATGTGGTAAAATGGAAGAATTGCATGATATATGTGCAGCCATTGCGCAGTGTTTTTTAAAACAAATGTTTATTTTATATGTTTATTTAACGTAGCTATCAGAATAAAGTTTATCTCAAGACTTGTCATGTGTATGTCCTGAAGCCAATACCAATTTAGTTAATCAGTTAACTCAACATGAATGTCTTTGGAATGTGAGAGGAAACCCAAGTACCCAGAGTAAAACCACGCAGACATGCTGCCCACCGAGCCACCATGGCGCCCAGCAACTACAAGTTGGCATCATGCTAATATCAAAATAGCGGAGGAATATTTCTAGCACCTTGTACCTAATGAAGTGGCCACAGAGTATATTTTCATTACAATTACACTATACGCCTTCTTGATCTGGTAACCATGACAACAATCTGTTGCACTGTAACTTGGAACTATATGGTTCACTGGAATCCAGGGTAGCCAGAAATTAAACAGCACTTCTCCAGTTGTCCCTTCCCCCACCCTCCATTAGCCGTAAGAAAAAGAATACATCTCCATCTAATGTATACAGCACATCCGCTTCTGAGCAAAGTTCATGACAAATTACCATTTCATCCGATATATTTAGAAGACACACGATCACCATAAAACATCTGTATGTCTTCTGTAATGGGGGTTGAAACATTTTTGGCAATGCAAAGCAGTAAAGCAAACAATGAGAGTGTTGATTATTCTTGCCGTTACATTAGCTGGGAACATTCCAAAGAAAGTCAATTCAATGGAAGGAAAAAGCTCTACATTACAAGATACAGTGATTAATCCACACTTCACCCTCATAAAATGTCTATTTGAGTTTTACTGTCTTTTTTTGTAGAAAGACATTACAAGTTGCTTATAAATCGAAGACTGCGTGATAGCCATGCCTTTGCTGAGTCACAGAAAGCTTATAAGCAGGTATGAACAATGAATCAGATAAAGCCAGCACAGCAGATATTATAATCAATTATTCATCCTTGCTGGCTGGCTTCAGAACGAAGACTCTTAGAGTATAGAATTATAGAATATAAATATAAAAATAAAAAATATATTTTTAATGCGTTGAATTCAATTACAGTTTGAGGAATTTAGTGAACTATTTGAAAGTACACTGGCTTCTATATTGGTTTTTTTGTCAAATCTAACTGGCAAATCATAATAACGAACACATTCTGACTAAACAAAACATGTAAACATGTTACATGATCAGTCATGGTCTAGGCAATGGTTCAGTTGATAGCCTAAGATTGGAGGTGTGGGTTGTAGAGGTGCCTAGAAATCGACACAAACGACACTGAGTTTGTGTTTCTCAAGAAAGACGTGCGCATGTGAACCCCTTAATACAAGCACACTACAAAGAACTCACAAATGAAAGGAAAAATGATGGTAAAAGCCAAGGTACAAAAAAACTTGTACAGTTGCCATTCTAGTTTATACCTGTTTTGGGACGGTGATTGAAGACCAGGGTTCAAATCCCTCAACTGCCAAGCAACAAATGTTCAGTCCTTGAGCAAAACCCACAATTCTACTACTTGTCCATTATAATAAATGTATTAGGTATAAGTCACTCTGCCTCTGGTAAATTTTGTAAATGTTTCATAAATCTTTTGGGACAATTAAATGTAGACAGATTGGAATTATCCATGCTAAATATCATAGTATCATAGGTGTTTACTTTATAACTACAAAGAAAACCCGGCTTCCCCTTCAATTTCATGTACAATATAGTAAGTAAATGGTTCTTACACTGCTCCTATTGTTTATTCATCTTGGTGGTATTCAGTATTTTAGCATTTAAAAAGATAAAATTTTGCAAGATAAAAGATAAAAGTTGTTGCACTGTTCAATCAATAAACTCCTTCCTCTGATGAACAGCAGTCTGCTGTAAAATCTCAGTTAAAACCCCTGAAAGAGGGCTAGTAGACACTCACTAAATCATTCATTCATTATCTTCCACTTAATCCACACAGGGTCGTCGGCCAGCCAGTGCCCACCCGGCAACTCTGAGTGCAAGGGCAGGAACAACCCAAGATGGGGGTGCTAATCCATGGTAGGGCACTCATGCACAGTCCTGCACACAGTCACACACTAAGGGCCACTTTAGAGACACCAATTAACCTAACATGCATGTTTTTGGACTGTGAGAGGAAACCGGAGTACCCAGAGTAAACCCACGCAGGCACAGGGAGGACAGGCAGACTCCACACAGAAAGGACCCAGACCGCTCCACCCTGGGATTGAACCCAGGACCCTCTTGCTGTGAGGCAGAGGTGCTACCCATCGAGCCACCGCACTGCCACTCACTAAATCATGTAAGTATATCGGCAAAAGCATATTTGAAATAGAGAATTTTAAAAACTATATTAGAGTGATCTAGTCAGAGCCTAGAACTGAAGATGATGTTTATGCAAGAAATTCTAGAAAGGTCTAAAATTCCTCCATCAGGACTAATGAGCCAGTCCCCACACTGGACTGTAAATGAATAATCAATATGTTCTATACAACTGCTTGTGATGTATTAGATTAGGCAGAATGTGAATATATCATCATGACATAAAAATTGATAAAAATCAATTGTGTGCATAATTAATGCAGAAATACTTATAGTTTTATAAGGTTTCACAAACGTCTTATCTCACAACCGTATTACTACCCTATGACCTGGATTATTATTGATGTTATGTATTATTGATATTATTGATGTTACTGTTACTGCAATATTTCATTGTGCATTATCTTCCACTTATTATAGTTATCGATATAACTAGTAGTACACACATACAGATTTATTCACATGTAAATGTACTTGGTGAAACAGAGCTTTGATTACACTTGCTTTCTTGTGAATCCTATGGAAACTATTTTCTTTGCTGATCTGGCTATCAGATAACAATCTTGTTTTAAAACAGGTGGTGCAAAGCAGCAGCAGTAGTTCATTGCAGCATGCGGTGCAATTTATATCTATTTAATTTTCCACTACCTCAGCTACTTTGCTTACCTAAGCTAGGAGACATTGTTAGCATTTGTGTATACTGTTACCCATCAAATGAGCAGGGTAAGCAACTTGGATAATGTTCAAGGAGACATGATAGTGTAGTCTGGGTGTCTGAAACAGACATCTCTTTTTTGGGTGCTCTGCATTAATTCACTCATAGTCCCATAGATGCACAGGTAGAATTTAAAAATTACGTTTACAACCCTAATTCCAGTGAAGTTGGGATGTTGTGTAAAACATACATAAAACCAGAATAAATGGATAAAAGGATGTAAATCCTTTTCAATCAATATTCAACTGACTACACTACATATAGTAGATATTTAAACGGTTGTTCAAATCGATTATCTTTATTGTTTCTGTAAATATTCACTCATTTTTAATTTGATGCCTGCGACACATTCAAAAAAAGTTGGGACAAGGGCTTGTTTACCACCGTATTACATTTCCTACAGGTGTTACACCTTTCCTTTTAAGGACACTCAATAAGTGTCTTTCCTATTCTTGATTGATGTACAACTTCAGTTGCTCAACAGTCCTGGATCTCCGTTGTCATATTTTGTGCAGGCCAGTCTAGTACTAGTATTCTTTTACTACCAAGCCACATTGTTGTAATACGTGCTGTCTTGCTGTATTTACCTTTCAGCAATAATAGTGCCTTCAAAGATGCCATGGGCACTAATTTTGCACTGATAACAATCCAGACAGTTCTTTTCCTCTTTGGCTCAGAGGGATAGAAGTTCAGGGTCATTCAGTGTTGATTTTCGGCCTTACTCGCAGAGATTTCTCCAGATTTCTGTTACGAGATAGGAGGGAGGACACAAGGATGCGGGAATGGTGATCGAACGATGTTTAATAATACCAAGGGATAACCAATAAAGAAGAGCAGAAGGCTCTCCAATTACAAAAACACTGTAATGCATGTAATGCGCTGTAATGCGTCCCAACTGGGAATGGAACCCACAGCTGGCGTGAATGCGAATCGGCGACAATGTGCGTCGATACGGCAGAGGGCAGACGTGCAGTGAGCATTATAAAGCGCTGATTTGGGCCTCTTCTCAAATGTGTCCCAAAAGAGTGGCGCGGAGGAGCTCCGGAACGCCGGGGGCGAGCCAAAGTGTGAGTGTGCTGAGAGCGCTGAAGAAGCAGTTCGAGGTGCGTCTCAAACAGAGCAGCCAACCGAACGTTTGATGCTACACGCTAGTACGGAATGAGGCAAAAAGCCTCGGGAACCCTGTTACTTACCTTACCGCCTACCTTACCTTAGGGGTTTCCCCCCTTACTCATCCGTCGGAACTAAAAGCCCTGTGATGTCACCGACTAAGCGTTAAGAAAGTCGCAAACCAAAATGTGATCGCTGGCGTCTACGAGTTGCGTCGCAGACGCGAGAAAAAGAGTACTGCATATGAAGTCGTGATGCCGAACAACACTAAGACCCTCACTTAAATAACCGGACCTCCAGGTGTTCGTCATCGTTGACAATCAACCACGGAATATGAACCGCCTCACCGATTTCTCTGCAACTGCACTCGATGAGAACGGCGACACGCACAGGCGTGCGAGGTAGGACTCCTAACAATCTCCAGAATCTTTTGATGATATATGATATGGACTGTAGATGATGAAATCGCTTAATAAATAAATCCGATGCAACTGCACAATGAGAAACGTTGTTCTTAAACTGTTGGACTTCTTGATTATTTTGGAGAACCTCACTCCATATTTGCTTGTGAATGTCTAAGCCTTTCAGGGATGCTCTTTTTATACCCAATCCTGATGCTCACCCAATTCCAATTAACCAGTTCACCTGTGGAATGTTCCAAACAGGTGTTTTTTCTTTCCCAATCTTTTGCTGCTCCTGTCCCAACTTTTCTGGAACGTGTTGCAGGCATCAAACGTAAAACGAGTAAACAAAACATGTAATGTTGAAATATTAAATATTTTGTCTTTGGAGTGTATTCAATTGGATATGCGTTGAAATGGATTTGTAAATCATTGACACAATGTCACTGGAATTGTACATACAGGCATTAGCACTTGGTTTTGTTAAGACTTCCGACAACACTTTTATTTAGGTTGTTTTGTTTCATTTATTCATTTTTTTTGAATAACCATCCACATATAAAATAAAGTTTCCCACAAAACAGGAAAT
>JAUZST010005719.1:0-15344 GCA_034779995.1 Parotocinclus haroldoi | reverse complement strand
TTTTAATGTTTGTATTTATTACATTTATTGAATCACTTCACTTTTACCCATGTGCGCCCAGGGAAAATAATCTAATACAGTACGCAAATGTACTTAGAAAAAGAAAGAAAATTGCCCATTTTCAGTTTATGTCTTTAACATTTAGGTTTATTTGGCAAACATGAATACAGTGTAGTGAAAAAAATGCAAAAGCTAAAATGTATTATTAATATTATAGCATCTATTGAGTAAAGATAACTTGTGCAGTGAACATTTATGAATTAGTGCTTTATTGTAATTTATGAATTCCAAGCTGCCACAGTTGGGTCCTTGAGCAAGACCCTTAACCCACAATTGCTTCAAAAAATGTAAGACTGTATTAATTGTAAGTCGCTCTGGATAAGAGTGTCTGCTAAATGCTGGAAATGTAATGTAAATGAAATGTAAAATGTAATATTTGTAACTTGAAATAAATCAATTTATATTTTAGTTGGGATCTTTTGTGTGTTATGTTCGGTCTGATGCTGAGCAGGCATTCATCTAAACTCTTTATTGCGGACTACCCCTAAAGGACGTAATAAAATGGAGGCTCGTCTGACCCTTTTGTCTTATTCTTTGGTGATTGGGAAGCCTTGCTGGTAAGTAGAGTTTCAAATTTCTGATTGGCAGCTTGTATTATTGTGATAAGATGGAGTTTAGTATTGAGGTGTTTAGACAGAATCCTTCTTTGCATGCATTGGCTAGTTGTCGTAAGGCTGACATTGTTGATTGCAGATTTTTGAAGATTTCGGTGCCAACGTCAGCTAATGCTAAAACAGATGATAATGGAGGTGCTGCAGGAAGGGCTAATATCTACTGGTATTCTTCCTATCGATGCAGTTAGTTCAGAGCTAGGGTTAGATATTTCTGATAAAGATCTTGCATCCTTTTGTTGGCGTAAGTAAGGAAGATCTTAAGTTAGCTATTAAATTAAAAGAGCTTTATCTTTAAGTTAAACGCCAGGAGCATGAGCGCTTTTACATGTTAGGCAGTATGAGTTGGAGAGTAGAGACTTACATAGAGCTGGAGCTGTGTCTTCTATATCTCAGACAGATTCGTTTATTTCCCCTGTTTAGAGAAATGGAAGTGGATTCATATTTTGGTGCATTTGAGCGCATAGCTAGTGCTTTGAGCTGGCAAAGGGAGGTTTGGCCACTGTTGCTTCAGTGCAGACTGGTAGGGAAAGCCCAAGAAGTCTGTTCTGCATTGTCTCTTGAGGATAGTTTGAATTGTGATGTGTTAAAGAAGGCTATTTTGAGGGCATATGAGTTGGTACCTGAGGCTTATCGTCGTCATGGGTTTTGTTCATGTTACTGGTGATTCTGTTGCTGGTAGAGAGGTCATTGATTCTGTGTATGAGTCTTTTATTTTAAAGGGTTCTGTGTCATTGACTGGTCAAGAGGGAGACCAGGTCCCAGTGACTATATTGCGGGACACAGGAGCGGCTCAGTCATTTGTTTGTGAGGGTATTTTGCTGTTGTCTGGTGAAACATTTTGTGGTGCAGATGATTTGGTTCAGGCCATTGAGCTGGGTGTAGTAAAAGCTCCACTACATAATTTGCACATCCAATCTAGGTTGGTGACAGGATTTGATAAAGTTGCTGTTCACTCTCAGCTTCCTCTAAAAGGGGTTGATTTCATTTTAGGCAATGACTTGGCTGGTGGAAAGGTGTTGCCTTTTTCTAAGGTCATTAGTGACCCTGTATCTGGACCACGGGTTACAAATCCAAAGAACGTGGATTTAACTTCAGAATTTCCATCTGTATTTTCTGCTTATGTTGAAACTCGAGCACAATCACGCAGGCTTGCAGATGTGATTGATCTTTCTGATACCTTTCTTTCCCATTCTGATGATACTGGTGTTCATAATTTCGGTGCTGGTGTTAGTCAGCAGAGGTTTGATGTAAAAACCATCTCCTCTTATGATTGTTTGCCAGATTTTAAGGGGTCAGGTAAAGAACCTTAGCTGCTATCTCCTGTCCATTCTGCTGAGTGGGAGCCATCGCTGTCTGATGAAAATGATTTCTCACTGGAAGTTGACTAGGAGCAAATTGTCATGGGGTAGCAAAGTGATCCTTCTCTGGCCTGTTGTAGAGCTGTTGTGTTAAATAAGGAAGGTTTGTCTAAGAAACCAGTTGCTTATTTTTTTTTATAATGAGGTACTGATGCGTAAATGGAAATGGAAACCTACAGCATTATGTGAATTTGAATGGGGGTCAGTCTATCAGGTAGTTGTCCCCAGTGCGTAACATCCTGAGAGTCAAGGCACCTTAGAGCGATTTCATCAAACACTGAAATCAATGTTGCGTGCCTATTGTTTGGAGTCTGATAAAGACTGGGATGAGGGAGTCCCATTGCTTTTATTCGCCATTCATGAGATGACACTCCTCGAGAGTCACTAGGCTTTAGCGCTGCAAGACTTTGTTTTTGCACACACGGTTAGACGTCCATTAAAATTGTTGCAAGAGAGGTGGATGTCAGAGGGAGGCAATACCACTTCTCATGGTAACTTACTGGACTATGTTAGCTCGTTTCGTGAGTGTTTGCATCACGTGTGAGTTGGCTCGCATGTCACTGTCCTCAGCCCAGGCGAAACTGAAAGCACGTTTTAATAAAAAGCTGTTTCTCGTTCTTTCCAGCAAGATGATAGAGTGCATTCTTTGTTGCCTGTGCCTGACTCAGTTTTGAAAGCCTTTGCTTTTGAAAGCCTTTCCTTTTGAAAGTTTGCTGGGCATGTATTAAATGTATTATGAAGTTAAAAGAAAACTCAGTGAGTCTGATTATGTCGACCAAGTGATATTCACAAGATGCAGAATTGGCCATACAAAACTCACTCACCAGCACCTAACAAAAGGAGAGAATGCACCAACATGCGAAAGATGTCAATCACAGCTGACAATAAAACACATCCTAAACGAATGCCCCAAATACACCAGAGAGAGACAACAACTACAAATTCCTGAAACCATCAAAGATACCCTCAACCAAGGAGACACAAGAACAATCCTAAATTTCATGGCAAGAATAAAAATTTAAGCCAAAATATAGAACACAAATGGACACATAAAGAAAAAGACACTGGAACTGAAAACACCGAGTATGCCATATATAACATTTAGTGTGTAAAGTGGCGTTATAAAAACCAACCAAACAAACAAACTGATTATGTCATTAACACCCCTGACAGGAAGCGCAAAACCAGAGTATGCCACATTAATGTGCTTAAACCTTTTGTTTGGCAGGGATGAGATCATCCTCGAGGTAAAACCTTCCGTTACCCCTGTGGCTGCTATCTCTTCCATGCCATCTAAAGTTGGGTCAGAATTTGATGAAGATGGTTTGGGTATGCAAGTGTACTTGTGCCTGGTGTCTCTTTGCAGAATTCTGAAATTTTGGAAGATTTGGACTCATATTTGTCTCAATAGATAGATTTTTTCTAAAGATATTATTGAGTAGATTCAATGTTTTTTTGAATGAAATGAAATTTGTTTTTGGTTACAGTAGCTCACAGTGCATGAAAATTGACCTTACAGAATTAACAAAAAACACACATGCATACCCGCAACACACACACACACACCTAGACACACAGTAACATACAAGAAACACATCTGTAGACTTTACATGTGCAGAGTTGTGAATTGAAGTAAAGTGCGAAAACGCAGCAGTAAAGGACAGTGCGGACTGAATTAAATAGATTTAAATATGGGAAGAGTGAGAGAACATATGGATATGGGTTGAATGTGTGAATGTAGTAGACTGTATCCAGATGTAGTGTTGTAATGTAATGTTTAGCTATTCATGAGTTTGATGGCGTGTGGGAAGAAGCTTCCTGGTTCTGGCCATGTGCTGGTCCGGTAGGGAGGGTAACTCCACACCAATGGTTCTCTCTACAGACCTGATGATGCGCTGCAGTCTGTGGGTGTCATGTTTGGTGGCTGAGCTGCCCCACACTGTGATGGATGCGGTGAGAATAGATTCTATGGTGTAGAACTGCACCATGAGCTCCTTAGGCAGGCTGTACTTCCGCAGTTGGCGCAGGAAGTACAACCTCTACTGAGCCCTCTTGATAATGGTGCTGATGTTGCAGTCCCATTTCAAGTCCCTGGAGATTTGGAACTTGTGAGAGTCCACAGTCTTTACAGTACTGTTAAGGATGGTGTGTGCTGGAAGAGTCGGAGGGCTTCTCCTGAAGTCCACGCTCATCTCCACTGTCTTGGTTGTGTTCAGCTCCAGGTTGTTGTGGTTGCTCCAGAGGACCACCTGCTCCACAACCCGCCTGTAGGAAGACTCATCACTGTCCCAGATGAGACCAATGACTGTCAAGTCATCTGCAAACTTCAGGATTTTGACTGATGGGTCCTTGAAGGTACACTCATTTGTGTAGAGTGAGAAGAGCAGTGGGGAGAGAACATAGCCTTGCGGAGCTCCAGTGCCGTTGGTCCTGGTTCATGAGGTGATCTTTCTCAACCTCACCTGCTGCTCTCTGCCGGTGAGGAAGTTTGCGATCCACCGGCAGGTGGAGGCTGGCGCACTGAGGTGAGTCAGTTTGGTGACTAGATGTCTGGGAATAATCCTGTTGAAGGCAGAGCTGAAATCCAAGAACAGAACTCTTGCATATGTATTTGGACAGTCAAGATGCTGGAGGATGTAGTCCCATGGTCAGTGCATCGCGTAGTGAAATGTCTACACATATGGAAGTCGTATGATGTAACTAATTGTTAATGAAACGGGTCACCACCTGATCCATTTATTTTTGGTAACTGGTGAATCAGGGATTCCAGTTTAAGATATTAAGATGATAACGGGAAAACACTGATATATGTAAATTTTGTCTAACTATAATAATAGCGTGATAATGAGGTAGTGGCTATACGTGAACTACTCAATGGATTAAGTCAGAGAGTTCTTTTTATGGAGATATGATGAGGAGACCGAAGTACCCGTAAACTTAGGTCTTAGTTTAACTATCTGGACATGGAATTTGGTTAAACGCCTCCGTAAAGATCATTAAAATCTCGAGCGCCCCCTTTTTATTGAGCAAGAGTGATACCTTCTCGCAGAGATGACGCGGCATGCCGTAGCTTAACTTGTGAGAGACGTCCTTGTGCCCCCGGACTGGGTGAAGCTAGAGGCGCTTTGGCAAAGACCTTTCAGTCTGCGTTTTGTTGGATGATTCCCTTGACCTGGTGGGCACAGATGGGTACGCCTGTTGAATTCGTGTCCTCCAGCTCTGAGATGGCATTCGCGTGCGTCCCTAGGTGTGGATCTGCTCCAGCCCAGCTCAAGGTTACGGTCTTCCAACGATCATTATGTACGCTTAAGTTTAAATTTGACTTTAACCGTTGGCCACCGGTAAAGGAACTATCTCTACAGCGTAACCATGGCAACATATAAGGACTTGCAGCATTAACTATATAGGAGTTTGGCTGTAACGGCAATAGCTGAATTGATAATCTCTTCTTGGAGTGAAGAAAAGAGCGCGATAAGTAAATAACCGTGAAGAGTAAAATAACAGCGACGCAAAAACTTGAAGCATAAAAGAAAAGAAAGACAAAGAGGCTAAATATGCAAATGTAGAAAGTTGAGTCAGACTACTGAAACTTTTCCACGCTTCCCGTTTTGAACGAGAAGCATTCGAGGGTGGAACCTGAGGGTTGACCTGGTTTTAGCCAATGGAATAGTTCCTTTAACTCTATACTGCTCCGCCTAGGTTTGAACGTCCCCTTTCCTCATATTCCCCATAAAGTAATACTAACTTAATTAGTGTTACATAGAATACATGTATATAATACTGTGATACCGATGACATGCAATCTGAAACACAGGCACATAATTGTGTTGCTGATAAGACATAAATCCTCTTATTTCACTTCACAACTTGTCTCTGTACGAACAAAGGCTACCTGACAAATGCAGGGTCTGTACCTATCACAGTATCTTGTTCACATTCCGGAGTCACAGGTTAACATATCCACATTATAATATCTTCCACAACAGAATACAATTCAGGAGAACGATACATGATTAGGTATTGACACGTATACAGAGTACGGATGAGGTTGCACTCACTAAGATAATAGGCAAATTAACTAGAGCTATTGTAGAACATAACACAATGAATTAGTCAGGTTAGCAAAAATAACATGGCTTTACCAAATTATCCCATTTTATTTACAGAGATTTGACTGTCGCTTATTGGTTAATTAGTCACATATGGTGGTTCCTTATGCCTAATTGCAGGCATGTTTGGTCTCCTTGGAAAGATCTTCATGAGAGGTTGACACTGCTTTAGTTGAAACAGGGCAAAGTTTAATGTCTGAGGAGAAATCAACAAAATCCTAAATGAGGATTCTGATCACTTAGAGTTGATGTCTCTGCACATTTTAGAGAAAATGGGAGTTTTGGTGCTTTGGAGTGTTGGTCCTTTCAAGTGTTAACTGCAGGGGGTCTAGCTGGGAGTTGGTAATCTCTTTCAAGTGGGCGAGAACCAACCTCTCGAAGGATTTCATGACCACAGAAGTCACAGTGCGACAGGTCTGTTGTCGTTCAGTCCTGAGATGCTTAGCTTTTTGGGGATGGGAATTATTGTGGAGCACTTGAAGCACGCCGGTACGACACTCTGTTCCAGTGATTTGTTGAAGATCTTAGTGAAGACAGGAGCAAGCTGGTCTGCACAGTTCCTCAGGCAGGAAGGTGACACTCCGTCTGGGCCTGGTGCCTTCCTCACTCTTTGTTTTTTAAAGAGTCTGCACGTCTGCTTCACAGATCTTCAGGGCAGGCTGAAGTATGTGAAGGATGTGAAGTGGTGTTGTATTGTTGAGTGGAGCTGATCTTTTCAAACCTGCAGTAGAAGGTGTTAAGGTCATCAGCCAGCTGACGACCCCCCTGTCTGGTAGGGTGGTTGTTTGTAGCCTGAGAGGTTATGTAAGCATTTCCAAATGGCTTAAGGCTCGTTCGTGGACAGTCTGCCCAACTTGGTAGAGTAGCTCTTCTTTTCAGCTCTGATCTCTCTGTTCAGAGTGTTCCTAGACTTGATGTAAAGCGGGCGGTCCCCATTTCTAAATGCATTCACCTTGTATTGCCGTAGGTGCTTCAGTTTGGCATTAAACCAGGGCTTATCCTGAGTCCTGGTCGGGACACAGATGTCCTCACAGAAGCTGATGTAGGACGTCACTGTGTCAGTGTATTCATCCAGGCTGCTTGTAGAGTCCTCAAACACACACCAGTCTGTAATCTTTATACAGTCCCGAAGCCTCTCTTTAGCCTAACTGGTCCACTTCTTCACAGTACTGACCTCAGACTTGGCCCACTTGAGCCTCTGTCTGTAGTTTGGGAGAAGATGGACCATAGAGTGGTTAAATAGGCCCAAAACAGCTCGGGGGACAGAGCTATATGCACCCTTTAAGAAAGTATAGCAGTGGTCTAGGATATTACCCTCCCTGGTTAGGCAGGTAACATGCTGTCTGTATTTGGGCAGCTCACTGGTGAGTTTCGCTCTGTTGAAGTCCCCAAGAATGATGAAAACAGATTCTGTGTGTTTGTGCTCGGCGCTGATGATCTGGTCTGTGAGGGGGCGCAATGCTTTGCGCATGCACACACTTGGTGGAATGAAAACTCCGACGAGCACCACGGAAAATGTCCCACGGGCCGTAGAAAGGTTTACAGTTAATGAACACTGACTCCAGATCAGGACTGCATGTTCTCTTGAACACAGTGACATCTGTATACTGTCAAATGCAATCAAACTGCATTTGAGTCAGTAAAAATGTTGCTCTGTAATTCCCCTGTGCTTTTTACTCCAGATTTCAAGTTGGAAGTGGATGCCAGTGCGACCGGTGCAAGAGGATACAATCCTACAAGAGGATTTGAGTGGTATTGACCATCCTGTGTGCTATTATTCTAAGAAGTTTTTAAAACACCAGTTTAATTATAGCATATATCATATATTTAATTATAGCACAACTGAGTAAGAAATTCTAGCCTTTTTGTTATCCTTACAGCACATTGAGGTGTACGGTCGAGTCCACTACGACTTATGATATATACTGACCATAACCCGTTGGTATTTCTTTCTCGGATGAAAAATTGTAACCAACATATCATGAGATGGGTGTTAATCATTCAAGAGTTTAATCTTGATATTTGATATAAAAAGGGGTCTGAAAATGTTCTGGCAGATGTTCGAATCTGATGTGTCTGAATCACATGGTATGTTAATTTTAATGGTGGGGGTTTTACGTCCAAGTGTGTGTGTTTCTGTTTACTGTTCTGGTCTGTTTTAGGTATGTGCTGGAGGTGATTGGCTGTCTGCTGCCTTGCTCGATTCCCATTGGCCAGATCTGTTGGCAGAAGTTTTTTTAAAGATCCTTTGTCTGGCAGTCTGGGGGAGACTGCTTGTTACCTGTGAGCAGGGGTGCTGTCCAAATGGATGTGCCTGCCAGCCCAGACCAAACTTGCTTGGTTAAATTTGTTTAAGTTTGCTCAGCTTCTGTGTACAGGATTTGTAGGGCTAAGCAGGCATTCATCTAAACTCTTTATTGCGGACTACCCCTAGAGGATGAACTAATGGTCTGAAAATGTGTGCATGTCCTTGTGGTGCCATAACCTTGATGCTGTGAAGGTTCAAGGTGAGTGGAGGAGCAGAGACTTGTACCATAGAGTAGGGTGGGGAGGGGGGTCATCTCCTCGTTTTGGGGTCTTGTCTTTCTTTCCCTATTTTACCACTGTTATACGTAGCTGTTGCGGCTGTTTCTGGAACCGGGTAACCATGAAGACTTTCTGGTTTCTAGATGGTGACTAGAAGATAAGTTTGGCTTGACTTTCGTCGTCATCGGTATATTATCCTGAATGTAAGTCAGTTTACCTATGTATGTCATCATCAGGGTAACTGCCTGGTGGGGGAGGCAGTGGTGGATCCAACAATGCAGGAGGAGAACAACAGAAAGTAAAGCGGACCAGGTCTTCTTTCTGCAAGTTAAGAAACGGACCAGAAGTTAATTTTGTAACCATTTACCTTCTCCACTTCTACTTTATGTGCCTGTTTTTGCCACCTGAACAGCCGCCACTGCTGTTACTCATTACTGAGCTGGTTAAAGCTGGTTATATACTCCATCAGTCTTATGATGTGATGATGAACACCTGGGGCTCCCGTTATTTAAGCATGAACCTCAGTGCTGTTCATTGCCACGTTGTCATGACTAATTTGCCCACTTGCTCACTCAACACATTATTTAACGCACACAAGTATTTTTAGTCAGATGGAGACAGACAGTCTCGGGGCTTTATAGCCGTCAGATGATTAAGGGGGGAAACCCCTGAGGTAACTAGCTGGCTAGTGACAGAACAAGGGTTTCCCGAAGCTTAGCTTCCCTTCCTCAAATGTGCAGCTCCATTTAGGACGCGCCCCGACGTGGCTTCTTCTCGTGCTTATCATGCTCTCGAGCTTATGCTCATCCCCTGGAGTTTCGGTGTATATCGCTACCAAATTGTTCTCACATTACCTGTAGGCTCCATTTGGGATAAGACCATGATACATTCCCATTTTTTAGTTCTGTACTGTGGGGAGCCTTTGGCGCTGCCTTTTTGTTACTCCCCATTCTCTTCTCTTCTCATTCGACCCCCCTTCCTGCATCCTTGGATCCTCCCTCCATATAATAACAGCTGACAGGGAAACTCAGGCTGTCCTTCATATGCTGTCCCTTTCTCACAGTACTCCAAAACTTTCTCATACTTCCCTAGCTATTCTTGCAAGTTGTCTCTTAACAATATTAAATCATCAAGCTCAAAACTACGTTCTACTAGGAAACTGCACTGCTGAACCCATTCTGTTGGCCACAGCTGTCGGATGCTTGTTATTTTATGTGTCTAACCACTCTTCTATATGGAGTGGCATGACACGGTTTTTATAGGGGTGGAAAAATCCACCATATATTTAGTTTTGGAACATTTCTGTCCGATTTGTATGTAGTTTGAGTTCACACAGCACGAAGTGAAGAGTCTTTACTCACGTTACATAAAATTCAAACATACAAACGTACAAATGTGTGCTGGTTAATTGAACAGAATATACTGAAATAAATAAAAAAATCCCCCACAAAGACCAGAAGGAGTTGCATTGTGAGTTTGTGGATCTAGAGAAAGTTTATGACACAACCTAACGCTGCAGCAGACCACACCCACTCAATCACTGTGCTACTGATCACACACCTGTTCCTCATTTCCACCATACTATTTAACCACTCCGGTCTCATCACTCAGTGCAGATTCACTCGGTTATCCCCTGTGCTTAAAGCGTTTCTATTTTTGCTGCATGTCCTATCATGCTTTTTGACCACTTTGTCTGTTTCTTGACTTCATTTTTTGCATTGTCTGTCTTACTGGAAGCTGCATTTCTCTCCGCTTCTTTACAGTCCATTACAGTTGAAGCAGCATACTATGGAGACATTTGTCACTGGATCCAGTCCCACACCCACTCCTAGCATCGAGGAGCAACTCACAGAAATGCGTGGTCAGATTCTAGAGGTAGCGCATGCCATGCGGCAAATCATGTTAGAATGGGTGCCATTAAACACACTACCAATAGTAAATACTACGCAATACCGTGAGTGATCTCTCCCAGCAGGTGTAACAGCTAACTACCGCCGGGCAACCAACAACACCTCCTATCCAACCAGCACCAGTGGAGGTAGACGGTGCCCCCGAATACTCGGTCCACTGCCTGCTGGATTCCCGGAGGTTCACGGTTGAAATATTTCAACGTCCCAGACCCTCTTTTCATCTAAGAGTTCCATGCTGGGCATCCTAATCACCCTGCACCTCGCAGCCGTGGGCATCTTCGTGGTTCCACCTCTCATGGCCGACATGCACTCAATCACCTCACTACTGATCTCAAACACACATGTTCCTCATTTCCACCACACTATTTAATCACTCTGTTCTCATCACTGCTGATTCGCTTGCTTATCCACTGTGCTTGAAGCATTTCTTATTTTGCTGTATGTTCTATTGTGTTTTTGACCACCTCGCGCATTACTTGACGCCGTCTTTTGCCTTGCCCTCTGGACTGTGTTTTGATTATCCTTTTGCCGACTCAGACTATGTTTATGCCTATCTACGCCTGCCACCTGTCTCACCAGAAGCTGCGTTTGTCTCCACTTATGTACAGTGTATTACACTGAGGAACAGTTGTGGTATTGCTTGAGAATTCTGGAGTGGCAGAGAAGTATGCAAAGGTGGTAAAGGATATGTATGAGAGCAGTGTGACAGCAGTGAGATGTGCAGTAGGAATGACAGAGGGGTTTAAAGTGGAGGTGGGATCTGAGTTCTTTCCTGTTTGCAATAGTAATGGACAGGCTGATGGACGAGCTTAGGCAGGAGTCTCTATGAACTATGATGTTCACAGATGACATTGTAATTTGTAGTGAGAGCAGGGAACAGGTTGAGGAGAGTCTGGAGGGATGGAGTTGTGTATTGGAGAGAAGGGGAATATCTGTGCGTGAATGAGAGGGGGTGGAGGAAAGATGCACTTGCAAGGAGGGCGTAGAGTTGCAAGAGTGTTTTGTGATAGAAGAGTATCTGAGTGAAAGGGAAAATGTACAAAAGAGTAGTGAGACCTGCTATGTTGTATAGTTTGGAGACAGTAGCACTAGCAAAAAGACAGGAAAGGAACTGGAAGTGGAAGAGATGAAAATGTTGAGATTTTCTTTAGGGGTGACGAGGATGGACAGAATTAGGAATTCATTTATTAGAGGGACAATGAAGGTAGGACATTGATGCAGATGGAGTCATTTACAGGTATGATTCTCTGTGGCAACCCCTGATCTGAACAACCAATCACAATTGTCACAGGGAATAAGTACAGCAGAATCTATGTTAAAATAAATAATTAATTAAAGGTATTTAGCTTTGGGTGCTGTTGTGGGGTTCTGACTGAATAAATATTTCAGCTGATTGTACTTCCAACAGAGCATAATACACTGCAGCTGGTATTCCAATACACTGCTTGATTAAAATGTTAATGATTGGTCAAAAGAAAGTCACAGAAAAAGAAGTGGGAAAAGGTTGTAAAAATATATTTTTTAAATATACTACAACAGCAGATGAAGCAATGATTAAGGTAGTTAGCTAAAGGCTAAGCTACAAACACACTATGCCTTTAGCCCCAAATCTTTAAAAAATTGATTAGCAGCAAAAAATATTATAAATTGTATTTTCATGGGAGAGCACTGAAGATATGACACTTCAATAAAATTGTCAATGAAATGTAAACGTTTCCGACGAGGGCTTCAAATAGACAGGAGTCAGCAGATGGAGTGTTCATTTATTAATGATTGTAGAGCATTAACCAATGTGTACAGCAGTGACGGATGTTCAAGTTGAAATGATCATGAGCGTGAGAATGTCCACAAAAGTCTAGCTTAACCTACAAAGGACCCATGGAAGGCTGGTTCAGTCTCGTTGAGAATCAAGGTATTTTTGAGCATCAGCCTCAGTGTTTCAGAGAGTTAAAGTGCTCCTGGACGTAGTCTGTTCCAGCCTTAGTCTGTTCCTTGCCGGGGGATAAAGGGGGTTTTATCTTATTCTAAAGGAGGTGTCAACAGGAAGGGGGTCTGAACAAAAGGTTTAGAGACAAAAGGGCCACAGGAACAGGGAAGTGTTGAAACAGTTGTTAGGGGGTAAAATACATACAGGAAAAAAGTGTCTGGGTAGTTGGGGTGCTGATTAGATTAGTCTGTAAATTAAATCTGTTTTTTTTTTCAGTAGTCAGTCTATAGCTTGTATAACAGTGTAAATTTACTCAAACACACAGCCATTAATGTCTTAACCACTGGCAATAAAAGTGGGTATACCCCTAAGTGAAAATGGCTACATTGTGCCCAAAGTGTCAATATTTTGCGTGACCTCTATATGTTTTCAGCACTGCCTTAACTCTTTTGGACAAGGAGTTGATTAGAGTTTCACAGTTTGCCCCTGGACTTCTCTTCCACTCCTCCATGATGACATCATGGAACTGGTGGATGTTAGAGACCTTGAGCCCTTCTACCTTTATTCTGATAATGCCTCAAAGATGCTCAGTAGGGGTTCTGACCCCCTAACACGTTTAACCTCTGTAGCAATGCTGGAAACATTCCTACATCTATTTTCAAAAGCCAAACGCTAGATATGGATATGATGCTGTGCATGTCCACTGAACATCTTTGGTCAATCTTGGCAAGACCAGTTCTGAGAGGAACCACTCCTGTTAAACCACTGTATGGTCTTGACCACTATACTGTGTTGGCAATCTTCTTATAGCCTTCATGTAGAGCAACAATTCTTTTTTCGATCCTTAGAGAGTTATGTGCCATGAGGTGCCATGTTGAAGTTCCAGTGAGCAGTATGAGAGTGTGAAAGTAAACACCAATTTTAACATACCTGCTCCCCTTTCACACCAGAATGTAATCAATTCTAAACTTCTAAGAAACAATTGTAAAATTTGACTAGACATGTATATAAGTGTTTCTAGTACAAATAATAATTATACTAACTAATGTATCTGCCTGCATTTTGCAGAAATCATAATTGCTTCCCTTGACATTTGATTGATTCGCCAGCAACTTGCTCTGACTCAAACATAACAAGCAATTGGCTTTATTAATTAATTTGTGTCTGGGTAATGTCCTACTGGGAAACTTGGGCCTTACATTCATGTTTATGTTATTTAATCATGTACCAACTACCTAAGCATTCTTGTAATTATAGTAATTCACTAAGTTTTACTTGTCTTGAAGTTCATTTGAAGTTTTGTCTTTAAAACAAAAGAGGCTACTAATTATACTTTTAAACATGCACTGAAACATTGTTTTGTGCACAGCAGTAGCACACGCATATTTATACATAAGCATATGAACATAAACACATAAACATGAACATATTATTTTCTAAGTATATGTACACACGTATAAGGAACCAACAGGAAGGCTGACATTGGTGCATATGTGGCAAAGAATATTATATCTAAATTAGAGATGCCATTTTGAAAGATGTTTTAGGCAGATCACTGTGTAAATCTGGATGAACGTGATCACAATGTATCAAATTGACCATGGCTCTTCTTCATCTAGTACGGTAGGAGTTGACAAGAGGCATCAGAAGAAATTTTGCACTTACTCCCACCATTTAGCTACTGAAAGTTCTTTGTTTTTATGCCACCAGTATATTTCTGCAGACTGTTTTTTGATGTTCATGGCAAAGCTGCTGTATATAAATACATACAAGAGCTTAATTACAAAAAAAAAACAAAAATAGCTTTTTATGCAATTGGAAACATACCTGGAATTGTTGGTGTGGATGGTGCCATAGTGTGCCATTGTTGTTGTACTCTGTACTCTACTTCATAACATTGCAGTGCAGACTGGAATACATTTATCTGATTAGGAGAGTGAAGAAGATGAGGAGGAGGAGAGATGGGAAGGAGACCTTCCTGCAGTATTACAAGGAGAGAAGGATTTTACCAGGCTGAATGGGATGTAAAAATTATGTGTTTACTTAACTTAATTAGAAAAAAATCAAGTATTTGTGATCTCTGATCTGTGTTTTTTTATTTGAGGTACACTCCAAGGCCAAGGTGCAGGCCATGCCATGCTTTATTTAAGATGTTTTTATTTACACACCACTTGACAGACAAGAATACAAATGCTACATTCATTTGAGAAAAAAGAGAAACAGAGTTATTGAAAATTGTAAAGCATTTTATAAATTAGCAATAGTATATTAATATATGTTTATAATAGGACTGTCTTTTTATTTATATATTAGAAATCACAAAATTTCATGTACATTCACTATTGTTACTTACCTTGTTCAGTAAGCAATATGATTGGCACAGAAATAGATGGCCTGAAACTAGAGATGGGGACTCGAGTGAGCGACTCGAGTCGAAGTCGCACTTAAGTCGCCTAGAAAAAGACTTCACTTGAAACTTGTCCCTAATGACACTCGACTTGGATTCGTCCCTAATGACTCTAGACTCGGCTCGTCCAAAATGACTCGTGAACATTAAGAGCCAGCCCGTTATCCAGGCACTGTGCATGAAAGTTATAGAAAAATACTTTCTTTGTGTGTAAATGTGGCCATTTTTCCATAATTTTATTTAGGTGATTTGGGACGCAGCTCCTTGTCTCGTGACATATCACAACATCCACTTACTGTGAGCAGGAAATCAAAGAGAAGCATCACATGTAAGCAAAAGAGGGTAGCATGACTTTGGCTGGAGTACCGTATGTGGTAACCTTCGGCTACAGGGAATTTCAAATTATTGGATATAACCAAAGGGTGGCAACATG
>JAUZST010005718.1:400-15345 GCA_034779995.1 Parotocinclus haroldoi | reverse complement strand
CCCCCCCCCCCCACACCCACACACACACACACACACACACACAAAGAGGCATCTGGAAATCAAATTTAACTCCACACACACATACATACACACACCCCGTACACACACACACACACACACACACACACACATACACATATACACATACACATACACATACACATACACACACATACACACACATACACACACACATACACACACACGCAAAGTTTTGCAAATACATTTTCTTATTAATACACCACACCTGTGTGTGTGTGTGTGTGTGTGTGTGTGTGTGTGTGTGTGTGTGTGTGTGTTGCTTTTAAACCCCAATAATAAGAAACAAATTCAAGTCTGATATGCAGAAACAAGCATAAGGTAAAGTTTTATGGGTCTGGATTTTAGTCTTTGTGTTTTTTTGAAGTTTTAAGCTTTCCTTAAGCTTTTGCGTGTTCATGAACATTGTAACACATTTTTTTGTTTTCTTCTGTTAATTTCAATGTCTGTAAGATCAAACACAAATCGAAACGTTACGGATATAAACCTGCACTTTTACTATAAAATGCAGACAGAGATCAAACTGCGGCCAAAAAGGTCAGTGAGGACGATTACACAATAACAACTCTTCAAGATTACCCACATTAAGCTGATTAGCTATTACAGGAAGCTCATGCTGAACTACAAACCCTGAGCAGAAGAAAGAGTGAGAATTGAAATTGCCCCCCGTTTCTCTATTTTACACCAAATAGCTATCTGATAAAAACCTGGGCACCATCCCAGATCCACCAGGCATTTGTAAAAGCTTTTTAAAAAAATCTTCATCAAACGCAGATGTAAACAAAACACTAATTAAAACACCAGTAGACGCTCTGATGGCCCAGTGCACTGTCCATGCTGAACCTCTGCCCATGCCTGGTAAATCCTCCAGACCGTGGCATGATTACTGGGGGTAAAGTGGCATGCCTTGCTTTTGGAGTGGCACTAGCCCTGCTGTGGCCCTGGCTGTCACCATCGGGCATCACACAGACACAGTCTGGGCCCAGTACATATCAGGATTGGATGAGGGCAACCCGCAATAGGGATTGTCAAACGTCCTCCTGAATACTTGCTAAAATGAAACGATTTGATTCAAAAAAGTATAAAGCTTAAGATAAATCTTCATTAGTTAGCGAGCTCTCTCCTGTATCTGGACGTTCCTCCGTGTTTTCTTTAATGACTTCCTGGCCGCTTCCTGCATAGCTCCACTGTAAAAATCTGAGCTGATTCAGCAGAGCTCAGAACCGGAGTGTGTCTGTACTTTCTACTTTTTTTCCTCAACATCTGGTGGAGGAACAATTACAAAATCCCTCCTGATCCCTCAGTGGGATGTCCCGCTCATGCCTGTCTCTAGGTCCTGAGAAGATTTATTAAAAATCATCTTTAAGACGTCTCTCGCACAAACACATGCTGGAATATGCTAATAATTATAGAACCAGAATCCTCAGAGTCTCAGGAGAGTAAAACTAACCCTCAACAACACCTGAAATCATGAAGTTTAATTACAATCAGTGGAAGATCAAACTCTACGTGGACCTGAAACACAGACTTTAACTACCAATTAACTGATTTTATCACCAGTTTATCACCAAATGTTATAAACAATGTTCCTCAAATAAAGATTAGAAGGGATTTCAATATTTCTCCCTCTACAGGGCATAATATCAGTAAGCGATTCGGAATCTGAAAGGAATTTCAGTCCTAAAAAACCTAAACTGAACCTAAACATCTCTCTCCACTCCCGCAGATGGCACTGCATCAAGAACAGTCATTCATTAATACCCAATAGAAGCTCATGGGTAAGGGATTACTTATCATACATTCTTAGTTACATTCACAAATACCACTTAAAACTTTACTGTACAAAAAGCCAGGCTCTATCATGGTATGGGGTTCAGTCGGGACCCTTGGTAAAAGTCATTTACACTTCTGTGATGAAGCATTAATGCAGAAAAGTACACTGAGATTTTAGAGCAACATAAACTGCCTTCAAGACAACATCTTTTCCAGGGACAACCATGCATTTTATAACAAGATAAATCAGAACAAGTTGGGAATGAAATATATAAATTCCTTCCGATCTTTCTTTCAGGAACATTGTTTATAAACATTTGGTGATAAACTGGAGTTCCTCTGAGCATCTTTACTCTTCAAACACCTATCCTGGATGCTGCTTTTGAAACAAATCAGGATCAGGATTTAAAATCTCATTATAGCCCTAAATTCCAGAGTCCCCACATTTTTTGGAATGTGTTGAAGGCCTGAGATGCATATATGGATGTTTATTTAAAATATAAATGTAGACTCACGTGATGGGTCTGGAACAGACAGAACATGCCAAATTGGAGAAAGGATGAGGCCTCCACTCACCACTTCGAGGATCTTGAGTATTCCGAGCTGTGAGGTGAGGTAGTGCGTGCTCCAGCTGATGTTCCTGAAGAAGCTCCTGGAGAGAACAGGCTCGGTGGTGGGTTGGTACGGACTGTTCGCCCCAGACACCATTGCGGTGTGGGACACCTCGCCGTCAAAGGCTTCAGCCTCCTCGCTGCTCCTCATGGTGAACCGATGGGGGGCTAAACGTTTCTCCAGGAGGAAAGGTGAGAAAGAGTGAGCTTTTCTAAACTCATAGAGATGGAGATCAAGATGAAGAAGAGCAGTGGTTAAGGTTCTAAGTTTGGTAGTAGACAGAATGATAAAATATTTAGTTAATAGTTAAAGGTGAGGTCAAGACTGATGGTTGTAAAGTTGCTGTTGGAAAGCGTAGTGATGGTGTTAACCTAGAAGATGGGCTGTAGATGGAGATCAAACAAATAAATAACAGGAAAAAGCAGTGGTTATGAATAAATTAAAAGTTGGAGATAAAGTCTGGATAAACAAAACAGAAACTAAGATACAGTTTCGCAGTTCCTCAAAAGCTCCTAGACTTAAAGCTGAGCTTCAGCGATGGAGATTAAGGAAAGTGATCCTGTAGATACAGGTAGGGGAGACACGTTATATAGATGAAGATGTTGGAGATGAAGTTGATGTATGAAGGTGCAGACGGAGCTCGGTAAAGGCTGGAGAATAAAAGTAAAGCGAATTAGTTTCCTCGTGCAGAGTCCCTCGGTTCCTCGAAAGCTCCATGTTTCCCCCTTCATGATTTCACACTTTAGTCCCGAACATTCCTCAAAGGACTTAATTTCCTCCATTCCTCACCTTCAGGTCACTGCATTGTTCCGTTTCACCCCGGCTGTACGATCGCAGCACTGGTGCAGTTGTTGTTGTTGTTGTTTTCTTGTTGTTGTGTAGCTGTAATTGTGTCTCCACATGCACACACAAATCCGTCACACACCCGCAACTCTACACAGTGTGAATCCCCTTCCTTATTCCAGTGTAAAATCAATAAAAACACTCAGCAGTGTGTCAGGACTGAAGCTCCCTGCGCCCTCAGATCTAGTGCCCTTCAACCTAGTGCACTTCAAGCCGACAGTCGTGGTTGCCAGGTCGGTAAGGGTTCGGCTTTAATGTAAAACTAGTGTAACAACGAATCTCGTAGTATTGAACAAATTGTGTTTATAAAGATGTAACTATAAACCAAACACTATTTTAGTGCGCGTTGTTTGAGTAGAAAAATATTAGTTGTAATTCCTAATCAATAACCGCTAGATAGTTATGTTCATTTTTATTTTAGAGTCAATAGGTGACTCTTAATGATTGCATTAACGAATGTATGTTTATCTATATAGTGCGCATTTAATTTCTATATTATTGAAAATTTAACGTATTGTATTATATATTCATGTTTAAGAATTAAAATTCACTGTGGTAAAACACAATAGGTGCTCAGGTGGAGGAGCACTGTGGTTAGAACTACAGGCCGTGCTTTCTGACTGGGACAGGCATCAGAGACGGGCACTACTGGACTTGTGGAGCACGAGGAGACCATTTTAGGAAGTTGGGATCAACTACCAGTGCTGCAACGGAGATCCCTGCCTTCCCCATACCTGGTTTAGAGTACCTGTTCACATCTGTTTTCACCCCAGATCACCCATATCTCCCACATCCCAAAGGCATGCATGAGGTTAACTCATTATGCACGATCCAAGTGAGTAGTTGCTAGTTATTTCGTTTGTCCTTAAATAGCCACTGATGCTGAAACCAGAAGTTAAACAAGCTTAATAATCAACCAAACAAACATCCATCCACCCATCCATTATCTTCTGCCTAATTTACACAGGGTCACACGATAGCTGGTTCCCACCCAGCAACTCTTGGCGCAAGGGCAGGAACAACCCTAGATGGGTGCCGTTCCATCGTAGGGCACACACACTAAGGGTAACTTGCATGTCTTTGGACTGTGGGAGGAAACCCCTACAGACACAGGGAGGATATGCAGACTCCACACAGAAAGGACCCAGAACGCTCCACCCTGGGATTGACCTCAGGACCTTCTTGCTGTGAGGCAGCAGTGCTACCCACTGAGCTTCCACAACAAACAATTAACATCACTTCCTGCATTTGATGCAGGGTTGATGATCAGGGGATCTGTCCAGAGAAGTTAATCATCATATGTGTTTGATAAAGGAATCCCTTACCCGTGTGTTTCTATCAGCTATTGATGAATGACGGTTCTTGATGCAGTGCTGTCTGAGGGAGCAGAGAGAGATCACCCCTCTTCAGTTTAGGGTTTTTAGAACTGAAATTCCTTTCGATTCAGAATCGTTTAATGATATGCTCTGTAATGCTGGATGTAATAAATGAATTTAAAAAATAAATAAATCACACACTGGGAGTAGTCTGGATGTTTTATTGAAGCGTTCCATTTATGTTACTGGTGGATAAGAAAAGCGAGTGTGTGGTGCTGAAGCTGTACAGTTCATAGCCACGTCTGATAATCCCGTACAAGAAGAAACACAGGTTACACATGGAAGTTCTCAATTCTCTCTCACACACCCACTGTCTCTCTCTAACTCACACATGACATTTAGCAATGCTTAATCTACCTGCTCAAGGCCAGAGACTCAGATCTAAAGCTGAATGTACAGTGTGTTTAATGGCGTTTTTGCAGCTGCACGGCCAAGTGAGCTCGCTATTTAAGTGCATGTGTAAATTAAAGTAAACTCGCATAAGAGAGCCAAGGCGTGCACCCAAATATCAGTCATACAATGCGACCAAGATATTTAGAGGAGAATTTCAAAAAGGACTGACCGTTATAATATTACAGCTGCTTTTTAAAATCGAATTACAACCATTTTCTTGAATTTGTCGAGTTTTGGTTTAGAGCTCGGTACGAAATTTTTTTTCACACATTACGAACATTTTTTTAAATTCATCAATATCATGGTAAAATCGTACACCGTTACCAAAACCGAAGGCCTAATTATGGAGGCATGCCTGCTGTATGGCAAGCGTACTAACAAGCTTTGGTGGAAGTGCTTAAGGAGTACAAAGGTGACTGGATCCAGACTGCTTTCATTAACATGGTGCTTGCGAGTGCGCAGTGAAGATGAGAATGTATACGTGATTAGGTCTTACAAATCACTGTCATTTACCTATCGTACAGCAAACAAATCATGCAGAAACAAACATAAATAAGTGTGTGGTCGTTCCCTTAAAGAGTCAAGAAGAGATAAGAATGAATTTTGGAATGACCATGGACTCTCCAGACTAAAGAAGCACCTGGGACGTGACTGGGACCTCTGCCTCCCTCTCTCACACTCACGGTTTGGTTCACCTTTGGCTCCAGCTTTCTTTTTGTCCGTTTAATGACTCTGTTTCAAACTTAACAGGATTCAGTAATGCTGTGATCAGGAATGTTGATAAACTGTGACTGGAACAAGTTTTCCAATAATGAGCATGAGAGAGAAATTATGGGAATGGTTTCTGTTAGGATTTTAACCTGCGTTTTAATAACGTACAGGGACAAATTTTCCATTCCTGTTCCATTTTAGATTTGTTAGTCTCAAATTTAGATGCATGAGCAGCGCTAAAACACAGGGCGGCTACACGAACTCCAAAAATGGATCCAGGAACACAGCAAGACAAGCTAACCATAGAACAAAAGCAGAAGAGGGAAGCGAGGACCGTCGGTGCTACAGTGCAATTCCTCTACAACAGGCACTTTGGGAGTCGAGGAAACGAAACAAAAAAAAAAAATAACAAAAAACAAGCGCTCCATTACCCGCCAATACTTGCTTCTGTCTGAGTATTTCTTCATTGTTTCTAAATTTATACAAAAAAAAAAAAAAAAAAAAACATAGCAAATTCTATGTCTGTGCATATTTACAGGTTACAGAAAAGACCATTGGATTAGTGTCATGACGTCGGCAGCGTTAAGCGGAAAAGCTTTAAACGTCAGAGTGAGAAAACGAGCCGTTACATATAAATACCGTCAAATGCGTCGCTCTATTAAAAACACGTTTCTCCTTTTAAATCCACAACCGTCCATCAGGTAAAGCAGAGAGACAGCAGCACGGTGCAGTGTGTGCTCTGACTTATGCGCCTCTCACTCACACACGCGCACACGCGCGCGCACACACAAACAAAATAACAACGGTAATAAAGTCTGTAAGTGAATATTACAATCCTGCTACAGCCCCCAAAAATCCCAGACTTTAAGTGCCGGTACACACTCGTACACACTCGTACACACTCGTACACACTCGTACACACTCGTACACACTCGTGGGGGTGGGGATTTGGTCATTATCATTCATGTTCTGTATTCTGGAGTGTGTGTGTCGATGTTTAGGCCTTGTCCTCGGGTGCCTCGCAGTGATTGGACGTGATGGAGTCGGATTTCTGCGTCATGCGGTCCAGCTCGGCCTGAACGTCACTCAGAGCCGGCTTCTGCCCTTCGAGAGAATAGAGAGAACAACACCAACATAACCTCCTGTAGTGTCTGCTAGTTCTCTCTCACATTTGTGGTTTGGCACAAACTGGTACCAGGTTTATGTGGAAGGCTTTACAGTTCTGAAGCTAAGCCCAAACCCCTGTGAGAAAGTCATGGAACCCAGAGTTCAGGAACTAGTTCCATTTCTTATTGCCACACCGAGCTGCCTCACAAGCTCTTGGGTCTAAGCTCCTGGGTCTGACCACTGACCAAAACTTTCATGAACAGAGGGAATGCAGCTCAACATCAGGCATTTCAAACTGAAACATGCATGCTGTGTTTATTCAAACTTTACTGATTTATCAAAATAAATTAGGAAATACATGATATAAAATTTAAGTTGGAAGTCTATCTTGCATCCTAAAGTGAGATTATTGGTACAAATGTTATTTATGTGGGTGTGTACACATACCCGTTTTCTTGGCTGATCCCTGCACAGCTGATCCAGTTGTTCCTGGGCTCCCCAGAGATCCAGACTTTTTACTCAGCAGGCTGTTAAAAAAGTTTGCCAAAACACCCTCATTTGCTTCAGCACCTGAAAAACAAACAACTGCGACATTACAATGATGCAATTCAATTTCAAAACACCAGAGGGCACAATCGTTCATATTGTAATATATTAAGAGAGGTTTAAATAGATTTCTATAGCACTTTTCAGCTACACAATGGATACAGGATACAAAAAAGGTATAAACCCAAAGAACACACCCACAGAGGTGGAACAAAACAAGAAGAGAGAAATAAATAAATAAAAACACAATGAAGCTCAGACAGAAGCAGGACTTACACTAAAGAGACAAGACAGGATCACAACTTGAATAGAAATCCAGCTGGAACTGTGCAGGACCGTAACCCACACAAACAGGTCAGGCCCCTTTTTGAGTCTTTGTTGCTCCCAATTATAAGGTTTCTTCCTTATAATGTTCAGGGATTTTCCTTGCCACCGTCACCCTAGGCTTACTCAGTTTGGGATTGGCTTTATAAGATAAAGCATCTTATTTTTATATTATATATATTTTTAATTTTATAATGGAGACAAAGCTCCATTATAAAAAGATCTATGGAAATAAATCTGACATGACCCTGGGACTTTAACAGAATTTAGACGGGCTCGGAGATCAGGAGTACGACTTTTAAAGCCATTATAATAATGATGATGATGATGAAGTAATGGACAGAGATTAGGAACAAACAGGAATTAAATCTCACCTTTCATGCTGGGATCTGGTTTTTTCACGGTGGTCATCGGAGACACACTCGCTACGTTTGTAGGTCCAGGCCGTCCCGTTCTTCCCCCAGGAGAAGCAGATGCTGTCCGTGCAGGAGATTCCTAACAATGTCGAGATTTTAGAGTAAATATAATACTTAAAATGCTTATTTCTGTATTTACTGATAGAATGTGATGGACAGAACTCTGGATTCAAGAAAGTGTATTTAAGAAAAAAAACCTGTAAACGTTACCTTAAGTAAACCTCCAAAACAATCAAAACCCAAATCTAAAGCTCAGATTAAATCCACAGCCTTGCTATAAAATTATTATGACGATCTTTAATCAAAAGGTTTTTCAATTTGTAAATGGCACCGTTTGGCTGTTTAGAGTTCAGTTTCAACGTCCTTTGTCCTTAAAGGAATTTAAAAAATTGAAAATGTTTGCCTGACACTTCACATAAGGTTTGAAGGTAGAGGAATCAGAGGCTGTATTTGCAACAAAAAAAGTCTTAGGAAAGAAAACGTGTGTTTTTCTTAGGTTCTTTCTTGAGAACAGTTTAATGGAATGACTTTCTTCAAATAACTTTTTTCCCTTAAGAACAAGTGGTATTCTTAAAAAGAGTTACATTTTAACTTTAAGGTTCAGGGGAAAGAAAAAAAAGTCTTCACTCTTGTCAACATAATGAGCATTAAAATTTACAGAACATTTCTCAGTCATCACACAATTATCGACTTTTCCAAGGAGGAACATCAGCATCATCGTTTCTTTATGATTTAAGAAACACTCAGATTGAGCTAAGCAGATTAAAATAAAATACAAATTCTAAATGTTTAAAAGATAATTGAGAACTTCGTTTTCAAGAACATTCTTAAAACCTTCTTAGTGTTAGTCTTAAAAAAAGTTTTTTCGTAAATCCCGCTTTAAAACATTTACTCACCGTTCCTCTTGCGGGCGTGACTGGTTGCTTGGCTAACAATGACTATAGGATTAAAAAAAAAAAAAAAACATAATTAATGTTCACTATTAACTTTATTTTAACAAAATCCATAATTTATGGATACACAAAACATACATTTATTCAGGGTGCAACCTTTTTACTGTCTGAAGAATTCTAAAATATCATGCGCTTATTGCACTTGGGGGCACCCACCTCTGCCTTTAAAAAACCCAACTGCCCAGAACATGAATAGAACATTTTTGCATTACGATCCATCGTTATACCATGATTATTTTTACATGAGCATGAAATCCTTAACTTAACATGATTAAAGATTAAATAAGGTCAATCCATACCTGTATCTTCATGAGGAAGACCTGATCATCTTCACCGATTATCTCTTTATCATGCACCAGCTAAACACCATCAAACAGAGAGTCCAGGATTAGGGTTAAGGATGATTTAGGGTTTTCTAAGGGACTTTCTTCAGGACTTTGTTCTGTCTCACCTTCCGTACGGGAGGTCTGATGATAAAATCCTCAAACTGATCTTCCGGTCGGACTGTCGAGAAGTTTTCGTGCAGGATGGAGATTTTCTTTTCATTGTCCCAGCCGGACGGACTGCAGGCGACCAATGGGAACTCGTTAGTGTTCTCATTAAAGGTTTCGTTAAATGTTTTACAACTACACTTGTCTTACATGAACACGGCATCCTTCTCCACCACTAAGGCTGGGGACGTGAACTCCAGACTGTACAGTTTATGCACCAAGTATTTGTACAGAAGGTCCAGGTTCTTCTCTTCTTTTACAGAGGTGTAAATCAAAGCAGCTCCATCTACACCATGCCATCAAGGTACAAAACAAACACACACGCTCCAAAACCATTTGATCAGGGGGTTTAAGCTTTTAAATGTTTGTGTCATCGCGCCTCTAAAGAGGGAAAAGTTTTCATTTTAACCTTTAAATAACTTTATACTAAATAGTACAGATAGACAAAAAAAATGTAAGCAATAAAAAAAGAAAAGGATTAAAGCGATTGTAGAAGAGGTAGCTGGTAACTAACTCAGCCCCCTGTTTAAGGCATACATTTAACACGGATATACAATTTAAGACTTAACACTTATAGACTTAATTAAAAATGCATGTACATAAAAATGTCACAATATTTAATTTCAAGTTTCGAATGGGACGCCGCTCCTGTAGATGGCGCAGTACAGGGTTTAACAACGCAAGGAGGTGTAACATCATAACTGATTGGGGAAGGTTGGGGAATGTTCACCTGTGAGGAGATGTTTGTAACTTTGGAAGCCCAGTTTGATATTGTACAGTCTAATGCTGGCTCGGGTTTAATAACTTGGTGTTTTACTGAAGAGTTATTTCACAAAGAATAATATTTAGGGACCTAGGGTCCTGAATCTTGGACCATGCTGAACATTTTTGGGAGGATACACTGTAAGCAAATTCGCCTGAGGTGAGACTGAATAAAGTCAAAATGTTCCTCCTTATAGTCGTGATCTTTCTCCAACACAGTCACAGCATCACACTGCATACAGAGAGAGAGAGAGAAAGAGAGAGAGAAAGAGAGAGGGGATGAACACGGGCAGCTCAGATCCTGAGGGAGAGGCAGACATAGCACTGAGCGTACAGTGTTCTTACAGAGCATGTGAAAGAGATGTGATGAGAGAGAGATTCGTCGCTCGAGGACAGAAACAAAGAAGCTCCTCTTTCAAGAACTGAAAATAGAAAAACGGCCGGAGAAAAAAAAAAAAAAAAAAAAAAAAAAAAAAAAAAAAAAAAAACTGGACACGAATAAAGTGGAGGTAAAAACAGGTGTCCTGATTGGTTACAGAATCAGGACTTGGGGAGTGGTGGATGTGTTTATAGAAATGTAACCGTGACGGTTTTACCTTGGTGCAGACGACAAGTAGTGGAATCCCCAGGTTGTGTGTGAGAACGTTTTCTCCCAGAGGGAGCAGCACCGATTCATCATCACCTCCTGCAGAAGCGTTTCGTCTCTGTAGGGAAGATGGAGACGCTTCCTCCGGTTCAACATACTCCTGAAACATCTTCACCACTGAGCACAGAAAGAGGGCAGACAGAGGAGACAGCTTTAGAAAAAAACTAAACATTATTCACATTAAATATTTAGACTCTCGCAGCAAATTTAACTGGTTTTGCAACTCTAACAACCGATCAGAGTGATCCAAAAATGTAATCATGAATCAAACCAGGACAATTAATGTAACTTTAATATTTAATTAACAAACAGAACTCAGCAAATCAGTTCTTAAAACGTTAAAACAAAATCAGACATTTTTAATCAATTTATCCTATGACCAACACACAGACACTTCCTCCTGATAATTATTATTATTTTGCAATTCAGAGCTTCTCCTTGTTCTCCATTTAAATAAGAGCACTGTTCTAAACGAATCAGAGCCTCAGGTCAGGGTCATCTCCTCAAAAACAAAATACGCACTAAAGAGAGGTGCTGTTTAATAAATGCATTAAAGGCAGATCCTGTTAACCAAATACAACTTTTATTTTTAACTGCTGACCAAATGCAGACGAATAAAAACCCTGCAGCTTCATGGACACGAACAAGAAAAGAGGAAGTACAGAGAGGAAATGGACAAAGCCTGCACTGGTACCCAGCCTAGCTCAACCACGTCATCTCTCTCACACACACACACACACAATTTTTATTTTTTACTAAACTAAGCTACTAAATGTATAACTGATTTATGTAATGTAGTACACTGGAGTTTATTTGTTGCTACAGCAGGTTTCAAATCAGCTTTGGAAACACAACAGACCATATGCCCAAGATCACAGTCAGTATTCCAATACAACTCAGTGTGTGAGAAGTTAAGTTTAGGGCTCTTCTTAAAATTTAACAAACCATTTCTAAACAGGATCTATTTTATTATAAGACATTATGAAATAATTAAATTCAATTTCAAAATACAATTACATCTAAAATATAACAATAGTAATATATACACACACACACATACATAAATAGATAGATATAATTATATACACATACATACATATATTCACACACACACACACACACACATATATTATATATATATACATATATATTATATATATACACACACACACACACACACACACACACACACACACACACGTACACACACACATATATATATATATATATATATACACATATACATACACAAGCAAATAAGAATTTCCTTTCCTTTTCATAACAATGAGTACTAGTTCTGCACTCTTACTAGCTTTAGTTTCAACCCTCTTTGCTTTTTTTGTATTTATTAAATTCCACATATTCAGGGAGCCCATTGCGTTTTAAACATCTATGGTTCGTTATTCTTAACGTTTTCACAGTTTTACTCCCTTATTAGTACCATCAGCATATCAGAGCTTTAGAAAATGTCATGAAATTCAAACCATGCAGAGGACGAAAGTGAAGGGGGGGAGAAAAAAAAAAAAAAAAAGATAACATTGGGGAGAAGGTGGTACATTTGTGATGTACAGTTTTTATAATGTTTAGGGATTTTCCTTTCCACTGCGCCCTAAGCTTGATCAGATCAGTTTATAAGAAAATATAATAAAGCAGCTTCGAGACAGCTCCATTATAAAAAGAGAAAAATAAACCTGACTCAACTTCAAAACACACAACTCCATCTCTCAGTCACGTCCTCTTAATTTGTCACACACTCACACTGCTACGTTTGCTCTTAAATTAATTAATTCTGTTTTTTATATACATTTTTACATCTTTAAAATTATCTGTTTCTCTACCTTGAGGACCATAAAGGATATGATTTTATACAACTGTAAGAAGAAAAAAAAAAAACATTAAACTATTATAATCCACCGTCCTACCCTGTATCCTTTTCTACTCCCGATTTAATAATAAATAAATAAATAATAAATTTTAGTTCTTTCTTAAATACTGCACTCACTCCTCTGCTCCATCTCCCTCATCTGCTCTGGTGGAATCTTCAGCTTGTCCACATGTTCCCTTAGGACGCTCGTCCATTTCTGCAGACTCTCCATGATGCACCAGGGCCGGGACATGTCCACCACGAACACAGCCACAGTGTCCCCTAGGGACTCAATGTCCACGGCGAATTTCAGCAAACCTTTGTGATAGACATTTCCGTCCAGAATCCAGACGCTACAGCGTGCCGTATCTGTCAGACACACGTACAACAGCATTAATATTCATACATACATTTAATACAGGTTTAAAGGAACTTGGCACCCTGGCAGAGGTGGGCTTTGAACCAAGGACCTTCTGGTGTACAGTCAGTAGTACAAGCGCTGCTCAGATTAGCGGGGATGAGAACATACCGGTCAAGTCTCCCATTTTGGCCGGGAAACTACTGTATTTTACCACTCTTTCCCACCATCCTCCCGTATTAGTATTTTCCCGCAAATTTCCCATATTATATTATAATTACAATAATAATAATAATAATAATAATTTCCAAACTGAAATGTCACTAACCTCGCGAGAACTGCCACCCAGGCTGCTCCAGATGGCAGTTCTCGCGAGGTTAGTGAGGACAGCACGAGCAAACCTGGAACAGGGAGATGCAAGAATGTCCACAGCATTTCAGTGTCAACAAAGGTAGGCCTATCAGTTTCTGATCTGCAGTTTCTAAGTGGTTAACAGGAAGTTATTTTAGATTTCTTTTAAACCCGTCTTAGAATGTAAGGGATACTGAACCTCAGTTGGGCTGGTGGGACGGCTCGAAGTGTGCGGGGAAAAATTTCCCTTATTTCGAAATCCAAAACTTGACAGGTATGGATGAGAATGTAAGATAATCAATGTACCGTCTCGGTCCTCATCATGGACGTTCAGGTACAGGTACTCCAGCCCTCTACCCTTCTTATTGTGCTCAGCTCCCTGCAGTTTGGTCATCAGCGTCGTCTTCCCCGAACCATCATCACCTGAAATCACAAAGGTCACTCTCAATGTCCAAAGAGCCAGCTCAGAACTGAAATCCTAACAAAATCCAGACACAGCCAGGTCCTGATCACTCAGAAGAAGAACAGATTAGCATTAGCTTCTATAAACAGGAAAGCACGGTTGCCAGATTTGCTCACAAAAGACCCATAAAAACTGCTGAGAGATGTCAGAGCTATAAATTCTAGGCCAGTGCTTTACATGCAAAGTCATCACGATATTAATAAATAATATTAAATCAATTTAGTCAATCCTCATGTTTTGAAGGTCAATTAAATTTAGTTCCCAATTTTGGGAGCAGTGTGTATATAAACGCCGACATCTCCGTGTCTCTTTACGAAAACTTATATATACACACACACACACACACACACACACACACACACACCTTACTGGAATAACAGAATAAACCACCATATAAATTGATGATAGGAGATTGTCAGTGTTTGTAAGAGTGATACACACCTATGAAATCACACAGCACTAATGCACAAGTAAACAAGCACCTACCGAACACAAGGATATTTTTTCCGGACGGAAGCTTTGAACTGGAGCGTGTGGACACTTCACTGAGGATCGACGACCTGACGGGGCGGAGGAGGACAGAGCTTTAACACTCATATAACCTAACACTTATAGTTAAAAGATTAACTGTTACTATTTACTAATGATAAAAAAAATTAAAAGCTTACTTAAATACAAGATAGAGACAAATACATAATGACTAATTAATAGTCTGCCTTAATTAAATGTACAAACTAGAGTAGCAAACAGAGTTATAAATAGCACCAAAAACGCATGGTATATGGTTTCTTGTTTTTCCACTCTTTATTAATGCAGTTAAATTTTGACTGGGGGTCGACCGATTAATTGAGCCATTCTGAAATAACCAGTATCGGTCAATATTCCAAGAGTGGAAGAAATGCAGAGAAGAGATTCAT
>JAUZST010005717.1:0-15347 GCA_034779995.1 Parotocinclus haroldoi | reverse complement strand
AATAATAATAATAATAAGAATAATAATGATGATAATAATAATAATGCCTCACCTAGCAAAAAGATTATTATTATTATTATTATTATTATTATTAATATATCAGTGTTTTCTAGTAAAATAATAATAATAATAATAATAACAATAACCATAATACATCGGCCTCACCTAATAAAAAAAGATGATGATTATTATTATTATTATTATTATTATTATTATTATTGTTAACAATAATAATTTTAAAAAATATATATATATTATTATTATTAGTATTATTTTTTTTTTTTCAGATTTTCTTTTCATTTTAAATCGGAAGGGAAAAAACATGTCATTTTCATCCTAAAAAAAAGTTTTGAGAGTCATGGGGAACTTTTCATTAAGGAACTTTATTTCTAATTTAAGAGCCATCTTAAGTGGGAAAAGTGACTTAGGTGGTTTCATTCAGCCGCCGGGTCGTACCTGACCTTCCTGGTCTGCACTCCTTCTCCACAGTTCTCCTTCAGATCCACGTTGCTGACCTTCCAAGCGCTCCAGGGCTCGGCCACCCACACGTACTGAGTGCAGTCGCTCACGCATGGTACCACCTCGTACACCTGCAGCAGGGATTCACTGAGTCATTACGGCTGAGTCACGGCAGCTAAAACAGCCCGCAGTTAACCAAGGCTTCAATAAGAGAGCAAACACCTAGAGCCGGTGCCAGGAAGGGCAGTGAAATGAAAAGCCTAAAAGTAGGGGTGTAAGGACACACACGATTCGATCTTACATTCGATAACAGGCTAACAGATTAGACAAAAGGACTAGAAACAGAGGTTTCAAATTGTACACGGGATCCTCTATTGTAGCTTCACCCAAGAATGTCTTGACGATTTTCTTAGGTAACACATGTACACAACTATACTTTGTGGTGTGCATCTCAAAGACGATGTTAAAAGGTTTTAAATATGCCCACTGTAACACAATGTGCTATTCTGGGAAGGGAAAATATGCGTTTCGGAGCACTGTGGTGACCTCTGGTGTTCAAATACGCAAGTGACCATGCATTGTCCATCTCCATGATGGTTACACCCCTACTAAAAAGTATTACTGTATGGGTTAAAGTGGTTTTAAATACTAACCTGGGCCTGCGTCGGAGCCACATTTTGACCGAGGTGGAAACAGAGACACAATATAGGATTAGAATTGAATATTTAATTGAATAACTTTACACAAGCATGACACAGCAAATATGTTCAATATCATACATCGTGCAGCAATCCTGATTCGAATCATTTAGGCTCGTAGGATGTTTCAATCCAGACCTAAAGTAACGATGTGAAATGAAGAGCCGAGGCCAAAGTGAAAGCGAACGCCTTCAGCGTTCATAGCTAATGCGATCTCTGGTCTGACCGTGAGACGTTTGCCTTCGATTAAAGCGCTTTGATGCGTGTGGACAAATGCTGACTCTGATCTTGGGACAGTTCCTTATCATTTTTCTATTAATACACCCTAATGACACCTTGTCGTTTGATTCTAGCAACTGCATCATGTTTGGTCACATGTCCAGGGTGGATTAGGCCTAGAGTTGGAACCACACTGAGACCCAGGTTTGATTCTTGCCTCTGGTCGCTGGCATGTTCCTCAACGTCCATGTTGGTTTAGGCACAGATGCTCCATCTTATTCCCAGAAAACATGCCGGTTTTGGCATCCAGGGTGCACCAGGATCCTTTCTTCATTCAGGCTGTACTGTATGAACGCCCCCGTTTGCTTCCTGGGTCCACATGGGTGTCATTTGAGCCAAAAAACAATGTCAGTGTGTGGGTTAAACGAGTGATGCCCCACGATAAACTGGCAACCCATTCAGGGTGTACCGTGCCTGCTGTTGGGACCAAACAGCAATAGCCATTTTTAATTCTGGCCTCTGGTTACTGGCATGTTCGCTCCGAGCCTCTGCGGGTTTCCTATAAGCTTCCAGTTTTGGAACTGACTGCTATAAACTACCCCTGGATTAAGACAGGGTCATACCACAACGGACTGGCAACCCAATCAGGGTGTATTGTGCCTAGTGTTGGAACCACACCGAGACCCAGGTTGGATTCTTTCCTCTCGCTTACTGCCGGGTTCTCAACATGTCCGTGTGGGTTTCCTCTGGATGCTCCAGCGTCGTCGTCCCACAAACAAGCCAGCTTTTTTTCCCCACTGGCTACTCCCTAAAATGGCCTGGCAACCCATTTAGAGACTGTAAATATTATAACCAATACCTGATTGATATGGTCGAGTTTGGGGCAGGGTCTCCCTCCATTATACGGTTTCTCCCTAAGCCATTTGGATCGCACTTTGACCCCGCTGCCACAGGACTTGCTGCAGCGGGACCAGTTGGACCATTCGCTCAGCTTGCAGTCCGAGGGGCACGGGATGATGCAGGCCTCCTCGATGTACCCTGAATATGAACAACGGGAGAGTACAAGCTTTCATAGACGGAGCTGCGCCGAAACAGTACGACAAACGTAAGCAAAACAAACTCCAAACAGGACCCAAACGTGATCAGATGTGTTTCACTGCCGCTGAGGATCAGCTTTTGTCTCGACGACAGCTTTAATGCTTCTTCAAAGGGGCATGGTTAAGGGGAAAGTGTTTTGATCCTAGTCTTCTTCAAAGCGCTTTCATGCAAAAGTCTCAGGACATCATTCGATTAGATATACACTTGTTTTAGCCATCTTGTAACGAACTAAAAAAAAGCACTATAGAAATAAATCTGACTTGACTTTAACAGAGATGCTCGATATATGGGGTCTAGGGCAATGGACTATGGACCATAAGGTCCAGGGTTCAAATCCCACACTGCCACCAAGGCCCTTAAGCCACGTTGTAATGCATTAGTTATAAGTCGCTTTGGATACGTAAATGTAAATAAATGTTATCAGAAGATTGTGGGTTCAAACCCTGCCCCTACTGAGCTGTCAGGTCGTTGGGCAGGCCAATTTACCCTCAATTTCACATCTTGACTGTATGATCTGTGAAGAGCGTTATTGATCCACAAGCAAACGAGGATAAAGCAAACGGCATTCCTCCCATTATTGATTTTTGCTCGTGTTTACAAAGCTGAGTGAACCGTTAGAACCGGGTTAGCGATACGATTTTAACTTCCCTACGCTAGAGTGCAGGTCGTTTGGTTTGTTGGAGGGAGGGTCTGATTATCCCGTCCACGCCTGCTGCACCAGGACCGGGTTGAAATCGGATGCAAAGCAGAAGTGAAACACGATGCTGAACGCTTGCTTTTTCTTTTTTCTTTTTTTTTCCATGTTTCCATGAGAGCTGTGCTAGATTCTGTTTACACCAACGTTTGACTCTCGGGAGCAAGGATGTCTGTCTGATGCGTGACTTTTGTCCCAGCATGACTTCGTTAACCAGCCCCGAATCTATCAGAAGCCCCGGCGAGGTCCCGTTGTACCCGGTTGCTCAGCCTCAAACTCTCCCGAAGAGCATTTCTCCACAACTGTCCATAATTGTGCAGCCTTTTCCTATACACCCGTCTGGTCAACCACGCACCGTCATCGCTCTGACATAGCCACCAACCCCCCCCCCCCTCCCCGACTCCCCTCCCCCACTCCCAAGAGTCTACCGGCGTTGGTGCGGCTTTGGATTCTTCTATAAACTCGTCCTTGCACTCTGTCACAAGCCAGTTCATCATCGCGCCCTCGTGATGACCTCGTTCCTTCGTTCTCTCAGGCGTCCTGTCCTTGGCAGCGCGGGATGCCACGCCCCGGCTTTCCTCGTACCCTAACTAATAGCTGCCGCGCTAACAGAAAGAGCCAATCGGTTTCGTTCTGCAAATGCTCGTTAATTAGGCGACGATGGAAAAAGGACATTGAGAAGAAAATGTACGGCGCTGTGCAAAAGTCTGAAGCCACCGTCGAATCCAAAAGCCGGTTTTTTTTTTTTGGTGACCATGCATCATTATTTCTGAGTCTGTTTCGCCCTTATGCCCTAACCCTTTTCCATCGTTTGTTTTTTTTTTTACCTAGCTCTCTTCATTGTTATATTCAGCGATTATTTGAATAGCCCGCCGTCATCATGGACGCTCAAGTGACTTATGATGAGGTTTTGATGAACGAGAGGAACCAGAAATGGGACGATACAGAGAAAAGGAGAGACAGTGTAGGAAAAGGGAGAGAGAGAGAGAGAGACACCATCGCCAGCTCACACCAGCACGCTAATCTCTCTCACACTCTCCTTCTCTCTTTCCTTATCAGCATCTGACAACGCTCGTTTCCTTCTTAACTCGGAGAGCTCACGCAGCGCTCGACTGAGACGCCGTATCTTTTAGCTCTCACAGTTTGATTCTATACGCGTCTGGCTCTGTACGCACGAACGAGGTGTGACAGGAATATAATTAACCTGGCGAGATTCGACACGGCCAAGGGAAAAAATGTCAAACTGCAACTCTGAGAAGAAGAAACAGGCACGTCTTTGGACTGTGGGAGGAAACCCGGAGTACCGGGAGTACACCCAGGCGGGCACGGGGAGGACCCGGGCTGATTTGAGGTGCAGGGATGAAGCACTGGCTTGTTTAGGACGTAAGGGACGAAGCACCGGACGACTGACCGTGACTGTTGCAGCGGGACGTGTCCACCAGTCTGTTCTCCTGGTCGTAGCACACCATGGCTTGGTAGCGGTAACCCTGCCCACACAGCCTGGCATCGGCCTGCACTCTTGCGCCCACCACAGCCAACGCGCCCTCGGGGAGGACGCAGTCAGACCAGTTGCCGATCGACTGGGCGTTGTACTTGTCGCAAGGACAGTACTGCGTCTCACTCAGTGGGTACATCTGGCTGTTCCTGCACTTGTCCCTCTTCTTGCTTTTTCCTAGAAGGTTAAGTGAAGGACAGCATTTTAAACGACAGGTTTATCGAGCGCATTGGAACGGTGATCAAAAGGTAAATACACCCCGCTGGCCGCACGCAACCAAGAGGGAATGCGTGGATTTGAAGAAACACTAATTTACAAACAACGGGCATTTCAGCGTTGCCTTCTAAACGCTTTGAACCTGGCTGTCACTTTTCATTGTCATTATCATGATCAATATCCCCTCCCAACCCAACAAAATATTCAAGAGCAGTGCCATCGGACATCGTTAGGAATTCCGGCCGTCCCGCTTACCCACGAGCGCTCGTTTCCTGGTTCGCACGCCCACGCAGTCGGCCGTGCACGGCGAGAACTTGGACCAGGTGGTGAGCTGGCAGTCGTCTCGGCACGGCAGCTGACACGGCTGGTTTATAGCCGGCATAGAGCTGGCAAACTTCAGACACTGGCTTATGTCTGCTGTGAAGCCATCCAGCCTTCGACACGAAACCGCTGCAGGAAAGACACACGGACCACCTCAGAAAACACACGCTGCGCCACCGAACACAGGCATCGGGCAGATTAGAGGGGAGCGCTGGTACGGTGCCAGCAACGCGGATGAAAGCGTTCAGTAGCGGTAGGTGGGGCTTTAAGGGGATTAGAGAGGCAAACATGAGTACGGTCTAATGAATTTCTATGATCAAGGTTGACGGTTATTCGCAGGGGATGGTAGTTCAAAGCCAGATGCCGGAGTTAAGGTAAGGGCCTTACGTTTATTATGCTATATAGGCTGGATTATATTTTGTAGACCTAAACAGAATCGTGTTATTAGATGCAGTCCTAACGGGTCCTAAAATGGTCAGTGGGTAATGGTTACAACACAGTTACCTTAGCAGCTGTGCAAGCGCCCTGAGTTCACCAATAGAGTAAGTGTTTTGCTTTTACTTTTTGCTTTCCGGCAAAAAATATGCTTTGCGTTACTGATTTCGCTTTCTGTTACGTACAAGTGCATTAATGCATAGAATTTCTTTATGACAGTGTGGATTTATCGGGGATCTGGAACGGGTTCCTTCACTTTCCATTATTCCGTGTTGGGGAAAAATGCCCGGTACAGGCGTCGTTTCGAGTTGCCACTGTGACGTAAGATGCGGTACCTCTTGTCTGGAGCCCTGCACCGCACCCCTCCTGAGCCCCTTTGCTTTCCTGACGAATGCTCCAAGGAACAAGCTGGCATCTGCGCCACTTGTGCGTCTTCCACCTGCAGGAAGCGCCAGGTAAGTATGACAGGTCAACGAGCAGATTTTAGAAGGTCAGGCTTCATATTCATCGAACGTTCTTTCATGTAATAGGAATAATTGGGGCTGTTCATTTATTGTTCAAAATGCTGTAAACAAAACATGAAGCGGTAGGAACAAACCTGCATCAACATCTACAGACGCCCCATCTACTTGCCTGTTTGATGAATCCCTCCAGGTGGAATAAGGTCCTTGCACAACTATTGCTCATTTTTGCATCATGCAGGCGAAAAAAGGAAAAAAAAAAAAAAACAACAAGCAGCAATACCTGAATCCAGAGCAAGAAGAACTGGGTGGTGGATTCTCACAGGCTTTCTCTTCATACAGAACATCAGGGCAGTCCAGACCCCCGTAGGCTGGCTTTTGGACGATCACACGGAAGCGAGACTGGTTGGTCTTCTGGCTGCTGAGACCTGAACATACGGCAGTTTGGATAAACACGATGGTACGTTTGGAAACCTGGAGCTCACGCGGCCAAAGAAATAAATGCTTCATGTCTTGTGAATAAAAATCGCTTTACTTTGATTCTAGGACCAACGCAGGGCCTTCACAACATTTCCGAACAGGACCCACAATAGGGAACTGCATACCACGAACATACGGAGCAGAGTGGCCCTTTAGAGGCCTTTGTTCACTGAGAGGACGCAGAACATGAGACTGTTCATGACTGGAAAACGGAGTTGCCCGAATGTGAACAATGGCAACCAAAATATAACGCGCTCGTGCATCACTTCATCACCGGAACGTTCCGGTCAGGTCGTCTCGCTTGACCTTTCTTACCTGTTTCGCAGGAAGTCGGACAGAGTGTCCATTCGCTGAACGGTGTCACTACGCAGTCCTTCTTACAGGGCAAGGCACAGGGTCTCACTGACGCTGGTCGAGGAGCTTCTGGACATCTGAAAACAGGCACGGAAGAACCCTGGTCTTAAAGTAAATCTCTGCATGCACTTGCGTTGTTTAAATCACGGAGAAAAAAAACCCCCACATTGCCCGTAGTGTTGGCTTTATTTAAGCGTTCAGCTCTTGAGCAAGACCCTTAACCTTCTCCTTCTCAGCCAAACTGCAAGTCTGGATCCAGGTGAGTTCTGAACGGCGTAAGCGACCGAAATAGCCTACAAATAATATTGAAATGCGGTTCATTATCACGATTATAATTCCAGTCCGTCGCCTCTAGGCGCCGCCTGCTTCGCGGCGCAACTGCGAATGGAGGAAGGAAAATCGAAAGTTCAAGAGGAATATTGGGAGGTCTGCTGTTTCACTGCTCTTCAAACGGGTTCGAGGATAAACGGAAAGGCCTCGCAAAGTGACTGCGATTCAAAACCTGAAAACCGGAGCCGTGACTCGTCCCCTGAGCGGCATTAAATCAAAGGCACGTGAAACGCTTTAATACTGTAATCCTCTCAGACAATAAATTCTCCTTATTCCCCGCCATCTCGTGACTTCAGGTTATATATTTCCCAAAGATAGGGCCTTGAGACAAATCGCTTCCCTTAACGTAATACCCTACTGATTCTATCATTCAGCCGTAATCGGCTTTCTTCAGCGCCTCGCTTATGAGCGATGGTTAGCTTTAATCTGCAGACTTACCAGATAAATATGAAACGGGCATAAACAGCCGCCTTCTGATCTTTAACCGTACAACCTTTTCGTGACTGAAGACAGCCGACGGTGGTCCAATTGAATTTAAAACAGCTAAACCGCTGCTGTCAGACAAGACCTTTCATTAATATAATATTTCGAAGAGAAGGGACAAGGAGACAGCTGTGTACGATGGATTTCTATTGAACAGGCGTCGATGGGGAAGTCCCCGTGTTGGGGAAAAAAAAAAAAAGACTTTAACATTTCTGTTTCGTTTTATTTTTTGGATTAATGCATACAAAGTGCAAAGTTATTTCACATTTGATTACAAGTTGGTCTGCTCGGGTTTACTCCGGGTACTCCAGGTAAATGGTGTCTCTCCACCCCATGTGGATCAGGCGTAAGATAATGGATGAGGAGAAAATAAAGCCCAAAGTTGAGATCGTTTCAAAGGAATGGTATCCATTGTGTTTTGTCATCTCTCTTTTTTTAAAAATCGCACGTTTCACAGCGCCGCCAATGTTTCACCCCGTCGCCCACTCCAAGCTGTCATTATCCTTTCAATTAGGACAAAAAAATGCCTTAATTGGCAGAACGAGGAGAAGGAGCATCTCGTTTACTGGCAGCGCTTATCTGTTAATCGCTTGTTTGTGCCGTCGTGTGAATGGAGGCTTCTTTCCGATGCTGGAAAGCAAAAAGTGTCAAAAGTGGCGCAGCATGAAGCCAGACGTAGGCTTTTCATCTCCATTCGTTTCCCTCCACGCGCCACATCAGAGGGCTGTGCCCACCGCTTTAGATGCTGCCAGGGTCTGTCCGCTGGGATTTCTGTCTCAGACTGACAGCGTGAGTGACAGCTGGCGCGTTCGGGTGAGCACCGACACAGCTGCGTCGTTGCTCGTGACGTTCCCTCGTCTTGAATTAAGCACTTGTTCGCAGCGTCTTCACGCTTTAATGAAGCAACGGTTTAGATCTAGCGTCAGAATGCCACTCACACTTACCTGGGTGCAGCAATTTACCCTAACGAACAGCTTTACCCGGCTTCCTTTGAGCCGACGCAAAGGAACGGGAACTCAAGGTAACCGCTCGGTCCACGGGGGCGTGCAGAAGGTCATCTCTGAACGCGCAACACGTCGAACCTTGAGGCTGATAGCTGGTGGTCGGGTCAGAATTCGGCATGAACAACACAAGAGCACGTATCCGCGCCGCCTTATATGAACAGTTCAGGCGGCTGGTGGCGTAATGATATACGGGATATTTTCTTGGCACGTTTTAGCTCCCTTAAAACCAACTGACCATCGTTTAAGCCCACAGCCTACCAGAGTGTTGTCGTGGACCCTGTGCATCCCTTTATGAACCCTTACCATCTTCTAGTTGCCACACCCCAAAGCTCAAACCAACTCCAACTGGTTTCTTAAGAACGTCATTTCCTTAAATCTCCTCCGCCGTCCCCAGTTCTCAATCCAACCGAGCGTTTTTCCTGCGCCCTATCCACCGCGTCACTTGTCTCCTAACAGGACTTGAGGTCCTATTTGTCTGGGGCACCGAGTCCGTCACTTGTTTTGGCGCTTAAATGACTTTAAATCCCACACTTAATTACTGCCATTGCCATTACTGGAAAATGAAGCAGCTTGAAAATGACTGAGCTAATTATTATGTTGGAGGCTGCGTGTTTACGCCGTCTTTCCTCTAGCCTGCTTTAGCCTGGAGTGAAGCGATAGGCTTCGAGTGCAGGCCGCCTTTTCCCCAAAGCAATCTGCCCCGCACACACACACACACACACACACACTAATATGACACACACAAACAAATGCACAGCGCTCATTAGAGTCTGAGACTCAGGGACTGTTCAAGAATGGGGTTGAGTAGCTCGATGCTCTCTCTGCCCTAGTAATGAAGTAATCAAGTACCACTTAGCTAGCGGGCTAAATCTAGCCGGCTAAAGCTTGCATGCTAAATCAGCATTCTGTAAACGAGTTATCAGGGAGCCCCACACTGACAGTACATATATTGGCTTTCCCAGAACAAGCTGTTCCACCCAACGGTTGCCATTTCCGGCCCCAAAACATTACCTTACGTGTAATAATATAAGTGTAACTAATATAAGTAACATAATGGATATTTTGGTTTATATTTGATGATATTGTAATTCTTGCTGCTATAACTGTCTCCACACATTATTTTTACATATTTCAGCACTTTGGTAAATCAGTAGAATGTGCTCAGTGCCCTGTTGCTATCAGTATGGTTGCCATGTGCTTACGTTTTATGCGTTTTGTCAGTTCTGTGCTCACCCCTCAGCCCTTCAAGTTACGTAAAGAAAAAAACAACAGTGACACGGGAAACCAAACCACGGCCACGTGGGCGTTATTTATATGCCCCAATGCGTGAAAATTGATAACCATCTCATGAAATTACTGCAAATCCAGTGCAGCTTGTACAAATCGGAACAACATCAACAGGGTAATTCAGTTACGGGAACCTTGGATCGTGTTTTTCCCAGTTCGCTTTTAAGGGTGCCCGAAGGTTGGCATAGGACTTTCATGACTTACATGACTTCCCATCTTTGGGAAGATGGCGATCGGCGATCGCTTCAGACACTGTGATCAAACCCCCCTGGCTTACTTTTTTGGCGGCACCTGTCCCACGTTGACTTTGACACAGATGACCTTACGGGTCCGCATGCCCGTGGCACATGATGAATTGTCCCTCCCCGAGGCCATGGCATTTGTGGAGTTGAGCGTGGCGACTGAAGTGTCCTCGGCGCACGGCCCCCACGGGCTAGTCTGCCAGTGGTAAACAATGCAGGGATGTTCATTGCAGCTTCTCATTTCCTTTAGGCTGCTCGTATTTGGGCAGCTGGAGCCTCCTGTTAAGGAACAGACACTAGAGATCAATCCATGGTTACCTGAGTTTGCCTCTTAAATTAGCTGGTGCCGTTAGGTCCAAGCATTCGAGACAGAAAAGCCGCGACTTGTAAAAGCTTCAGCCTTTTTAAGCCTCGTGCACCAGCATCGTCCCATCAACAAATGTTAGAGGGTCATGACTGGTTTTGTAATGGACTGGATGTGCAAAAGTCTTAGGCCACCATTAGATTTGTTGTTTTTGCAACGAGATAATGACCATATGCAATGATTTCTCTGTCGCCTCACTGGGGTGCAGCCAGAAAATCCAGGATATTTGTATATAGTATTTAAGAACTGAAATATAGTCGGGGGGGAAAAAAAAACAGCTCCCATATTATACCAACGTTTGTTGGGAATTCGTCGGGTTGCCAAGCTGACCGTTTGACAGTAGCTTGGTTAGGAATTGTTTTTTGAAACTGTACCTTAATAAAGAGACTGAGAAACGTTACCTTTCGTACGTTACGTACGTAGGTAGTACAGTCGTTATCCAGTGTACGATACGAGCAACTGTGGGTTACAACTGTTACAGGGGCAGCTTGTAAGTGCTAGGGCTTCAACCCTGGACCTTCTGGGCGCCGTTTCTGGACCATTCTGAACAGCCGAATGGAAAGTAGAAAGGGGCATCCCCTGTGTAACCCTGAAGACCTAAATCAAAACGTCAGAACTGAGCACTCGGTCCCGCCCGGAAGCGACACGTTACTGTTTTGTCCCTGTTTGCGGTATGAATTTCATTCCTGCACCATCTTATTCAAATTCACTCCGAAAGCCATCCATAATGCATGAAGGGTTTTCGGCATGATTGAGCGATTTCAAGACAAGTCGATCGCATTAGGAAGCAGGGCAGATGTCTGCCAAACAGAGGAGGCAGACAGAAAGAATGTGCTCGTGCTAAAGATGACTTCTGAATGAAGAGTCATTCAAGGGCACTTTTGTCGAAATGGCCTATGAAAACGAAGCCATTCGAGCAAATGACCTCGTCACGGCAGACGTGGCGTGATAAATAACAGAGCAATTTCACTCCCGATTCCGATGGGGTCCTAAAGCTTTCAAAAGGGACCTACGTACATTTCTGGGGCTGCCTTTCAAGTTTACCGGGGCATCTAAACGTGGCTAAGATCTGCACTCGAGGTGTGAAGGACTGCAAAGATATACAGCGCTGTCCAAAAGTCTTATGGCAACCATTAGAGTGGCTGTTTTGCCAATGGTGCAATGATCATATCTAACATACGATCGGGCCCCAAAAACATGGATTTGCCACTCTTGGCTGTCTCCAAAAAGCCTATTCCTGATCACGCTTCTTCAGCCTGTAGAAGGTTATTCTTGTCTCCTATCGAAGCTGTTTTTTTCTGATCTGATTCCGTTTTTTTAATATGCATGTCCCATATTTTCTGACTTTAGTCTAATAAACAGACTGCAAAATTATTCTCTATGGCCATTATACCGTTGTTAAATCATGGTAAATACCTGATCTAATGGTGACCTAAGACTTTTGCCCAGTACTCTACGTTTTAGCGGATTAGCTTCTCCTGACCCCTTGAGCAAGGCTTTTATCCGACACTTCTGGGAGCTTCATCTTGATCAAGAATGGTCTTTTTGGAAGGGTAGCAGCCAAGAAACCACTTTTTCAGGCTCACAAAAATAACAGGGAAAAGCGTATTATGGTGTATGGTGCACATTTTCGGGTCGGGTCGTCAGCAACGCCATTGCTAGGACAATAAATCGAATGACGGCCTAATACAGCACTCTTTATTAATCGCTGCTCACAGTAAACTTACCTTCTCCGGCACCGTAGGCCAGAATAGCTCTCGTTCTCGTCTGCTTGCCCTCAGCCGTTTTGCTCGAGCAGGTCTGAGAGCAGGTTGTCCATGGAGACCAGGGGCTGAGGACACAGTCTTTAGGACAGGAGACATTGCAGGGCGCAGGTCCGGGTAAGAGCGTTTCATCACACAGCTCCTTCGGCGCCTTTATGCCTGCAACGGTGGAACAATACGCTTCGTTTCAGCTTTATTTCATGGTAACGTTGCATGGGTCCCTCTGAGTGAAGAACACAGGGTAGGTCCTCTAAAAAAAGGAAACCCAAGACTTTTGCACAGTACCCTTAAACCCGATGCTTGTATTGATAACGGCCTGATAAAAGATCCCATCTGAGAAGGGTGAGGAGGAGGTTCAAGGAGGTCCAATGCGTCGTCCCAATCTGGAATCATTCTGACTGACGGAGTAGGGATGGAAGCCATTTTTCTCATCTAGCACAACCAGATAAATATAGCAAATGATTCCTGGATGGCTGCCAGACTCCGAGGTGTGTGTCGGGTGTGAGGAACGGCTTTGTGTAATGGGCCCGAGAAAGCGTCATAATGGCGAGATGGCGAAACAAGAGCTGTCCGGTGAAGTCGACAAAATTCAAAGGGTATCACAATAGATGATTCAAACCATGATCAACATCTAAATCAGCAGGGACTTGTAGAAGTAACTACAGCCAGAATCCATTACACAGTGCCAGGACTCATCTATTTTGTGCTTAGTGACTTGGAACCGCTTCCGAATGAGCTTTGCTGTAAGATGCTAATGAGCTAATGCATTAAACATGTGGAGCTGCCCAGAACGGACCGCAAAACGGCTCCTTCAGTGGACTGTAGGTGACGGTCGGCACAGCGCCGATAGTGCTTCAGTCTACAGATCTCAGAAGCATTGGCTGCGCAAATCAGGACGCGAGTCGTTCATGTTCCGCCATAATGAAGGCCAATCGGAAAGCCCTTGTTTCCCTTTGAGGAGCAAATATGGACAACAAGCGCGTGAGAAGACGATCGAAACATTTAAGCGCAACGTCCATATTGGAATCGAGATTGGATTGGATGTTTCGGCTGCCTCCATGGGCACTGACACGACCCCCATACTGTCACAGACCCTTGGGTGGCCCTTTTGGTCTTCGGTCCAGTGCACACGGCGTCTTTTTCTTTCAAAAATGATCTGGAATGCACATTTTGTACTGCGTGGGATGCTTCGTCCCAGGCGCCTCCAAGCCCAGAGAGCTCGATGTTACTACTGGACGGTTAAAGCGTGGTTTTGTTTTGCACAGTAGCGTTTTAAGTGGCATTTGTGACTGTAAATCCGTATTGCAGTGCTTGATAAAGCTTTGAAAAGTAATCCCGTGCCCATGTGCCCCTCCTTGGTTCAGGTTTAATGACACTATGCGCCGTAGACACACCTCACACGTTGACCGACTGGAGACGACAGCCTAAGAAAGACTCAAAATCGCGTCCTTATTTAGGTCCTTCACCTCACCGCTGACTGTAAATTGCCCCCTTCCCAAATGTTTTTTTTTTCTTTTTTTGGAATTCTAATTTTCCGATTTGGGGTTTTAATATGAACTGTCTCTGTAATTCGCATCTGTTCTGGGCACCTTTCATCTTCTTATGCTGCATGAGATCAAATGAATTAGTACGAGATATTTTTTGTGACAGTGACAGTGATTAAGCAGATAAGACGATGAATGACCGAATAACAATAACAATGCTTATTTACATATCGCCTTTCATACTTAGAAAAGCTGAAATGAGTCGTGATGAAACGAACTTAAATCCGACTTCAGAGATAATTAGGAAGCAAAACCAAAAGGCTTCAAAAGTAAAACCCGTTAAACCGTCAAACGCTAGGAGCAGAGCATCTTGCATCTCTGTGACTAGGTGCGAATTAAATTCTTAATCAGGTTTTAAAATAGAAAAAAAGGTGTAAAACCAGAAAGCTCCCACGGGTCTCAGGAAAGGAATCAGAATTCAGGGCACGTAGCCACGGCTGCTTCAGACCCGATCCTTGCGTTCGACATGTTTAAAACACACTGCTCCACACGTCCGCTCTTTAAAAACCATGTTAGCGTGCTCTTTTTTTTTTTTTTTAATCTCTCGTTTTCGCAGTGAAAACAACAGTGAGACGACGTGAGAAATAAGTGCAGACACCCTTAGATAGAGGAGCGTAGGAAACAAAATGTTACGTAGCTTATTTTATGCGATCGCTACTTTGACGCGCTTGTTTTTTTTCCACTTTGCTCAGGACGTGCTAGTCCCAGGTATTTAGGGAGGGGGGGGATCCTGAGAGTCCTTGACCCACCCTGTCAACACGTGAGACATTAGGATGGGCGTGACCCGACCCTGTGTGAGCCCGTGGCGCGCAGACCCATTGCTGCCCCGTGAGTGCAAACTCTAAATAAAGATCAGAAATGAAAATCCGACCGTCTAATAAGACCCTGATTGGCGAGAACGTCTCCATTAATGACCTTTGGCCCCCCCAAAAAAACAGCGGGCGGGATCAGCGTGTCGGGAAACAAACGGCAAATCGATTTTCATCAGCACGTGGCAAGGCAGCAATCTTCTGCCAAGTGAAAACTAAGCTATTATTTAACGTGAAAAGGGAAAATATCTGGCTGGAGACTAAGCTACGGTTCTGCCGCGGCACAGCGGATCAAATTTCTCAAGCAACATCCGAGTAAATGTCAAACGCCCACAGGTCCTAATAACATTGGTCTTCTGTTTTTTTCCGCACCAAGATGTCTGACCTATTTCATGATGAACTGGCAATATAACAGCGCGGTACAAAACCAACTTTTAGTGTCAGACTGGCAGGTCGGAAACATTTAAGTGTGTACGGGGCTTGAGGCAGACTCTCTAGAGGAGTGTTCAGCTTGAGCCGGTGTGTGTGTGTGTGTGTGTGTGTGTGTGTGTGTGTGTGTGTGTGTGTGTGTGTGTGTGTGTGTGTGTGTGT